>LR139403.1:0-69888 GCA_900659605.1 Tisbe holothuriae | reverse complement strand
CTTCGTTGACTCTTTTTGAGGAGTTACAATTTTGGCTAGAGAACTCTTATCACTTGGACAGCCGAGCTGCCACTTTTGGTGCAATAAAGCTAAACATAACTGGATATTGTACTTTTAACAGTAGCTCCTCCTTGCCCCATTTCTGCTTTCTTTCTTCAAGTGCTTTTCGTCATTTACTCTCGAAAACGACTGTCGTTTTGCAGTTAAGATTTTGTAGAGAGAAGCAACTTGAGTGATTCTTAAAGTGAAGATGCTAAAGTAGATTTTTGGCTACTTGTTTGTAAAACATCACTTTAAAAAAGTTGTTTAGCCATGGAAATGGTTAAACTTGCTTGGAATACTAATTTTTATACATTGCTGCTCTTACATTTTGGCTTATAAGATATAATATTTGTCAAATATAATATACTATTTAAGGGGGGACGTGGTAGCCATGATCGCAAGTTGCTCGTCCCTGTGGCCCAGGAGGTCGCGGGTCAAATCCCCCCTGTGGCACTTGAGCTTTCATGGCGTGTCTGGTGAATGAACCAAAAGGTAGTGCCCTGGGTAATACCAGGGATGATCCAGCAAACTTTAAAAAAAATCCAGATACTTCTTCTGCAATCATGTCTTAAGTAACGTACGCAAGAAGGGCGGCTTGAGTGCGCACATTTCATAGACGACGCATCCCAGCCCCCACACGTCCGTCTTGAAGTCGTACGGGTGCTGCTTGCAGACCTCCGGCGAGAGATACTGGGGCGTGCCAATGGACGTAGTGGCAAAGCAGTTCTCCTGACTGAGCGTGCGTGAAATGCCAAAGTCGCCCAGCTTGACCAGGCCAGTGCCGTGGGAGAGGAAGACGTTCTGCGCCTTTACGTCACGGTGGATGATGTTCTTTTTGTGGAGATATTGAAGGGCAAAGCACAGCTGAACCATGTAGTTAAGGATACGACCCTGTAGGAAAAGAGATTGTATTGCGTTCCCTTCTGGTTTCAGATGACGGGTGGCTGGACGTTGAAGGAAATTAATTGAACGAATTCAATTGGACATTGAACAAAACTTTTTGAACATTGAACGAATCGTTTTGGACATTAAACGAATCATTTTTGGATACTGAACAATTCTGTTAGGCCATTGCATGTTGCAGTCTTTGCAGATACATTTCTTTGACATTGAATGTCCCTAATCTCTTGGTATGCTACTGTATCTCATCCCCCTTGATCCATCTTTTCATGGCTTCAATTAATAGAAAAATCATTATTAATATTATATATATATTTAAAAAAGGGAGCCGATATGCACTTTAGCTAGCAAGAGAGAGTTGTACAGTACATAGAAAGAAATTTTATTTTGGATAAAGTCTCGGCTGCTCTGATAGGTCCGGAATAGGGTTCCTGTATCCTGATAAAAACATGACTTTTTGAGAAGGATACAATCTACTCTATTAAGTAAAAATGCGTTGGTACACATGTAATTTATAGTTGGTTAAACTATAAAAGAAAAGTTAAAAAAACCACATATATGTATGGTTACTTATGCAGATCTGTGGTTTCTGGTTGAAAAACTTTTAAAACAGACAATTCGTTTGACGGCCGCAGAGTTGAAATTTTGTTTGAAAAAAGATTCGTTCTACCCTTCGTTCAATGTCCAAAAGTTTTCGTCAAACGTCCAATGAAAGCCAAATTCGTTCAAATTTTCGTTCAATGTCCAACACGCCCAGATGACCTACTACGAACCTCCGGCATGTACTCTCGCTTCCCCACGTACTTATGGATGTACTTTTGCAGATCCCCGCCGTCCGCGTACTCCATGACAAGGTTGATGATCCCCTCTGCGCGGTTCCCATCCGAGTAGGACATGAAGAACTCCTTGTAGCGCACAATGTTCGCGTGAAAGCAGCTCTTGAGGATGATCACCTCCTTGAACGTCTTCTGCTGCTCCGTGTCCGACAGGCCCACCGTCATCTTCACCTCCTTGATGACGTAGTAGCGGCCGCTCTGCTTTGACTGCACCTTGTACGCCTGGCCAAACGTGCCAGCGCCCAGCAGCTCCAGCTTCTTGTACCTGGAGGCGGCGGACTGGCGCTGCTGTTCCGACACTGGGTGAGCTTCTGCAGACCGTTGGTGATGTGAAGATCCGCCGCCGGAGGATCCGGAAGGCTTCCGAGCAGACGGGTCACCTGGCTTCGACATGGAGACGTGGGTCAGATGATGAGTGTCGTTGACACTGTACTAACTAACTTGCCAGTCGACCACGGGCCGTTTATATCCTTTTTCTATGCACGGGCTCCACACATTTGTTTTTTCTTCTTCTTTTTTTCGAGTTTTTTCTCCTTCTTCCAATAAATATTTTTTTCTCTTTCTACGCTCTCGCCAAGTGACGAACTCAGTCTAGTAGGAAGTTGATGTCGTCAGGAGCAAACTCAGGATCTGAGAACGCAGAGTGACAGAGTCCAACTGAGTACTATAGTAAGCAACTTGCTATAGTATGTATTTAAGTCTTTGATTTAAGTCCAACAACTTGCTCTATACAGTGAATTAAGTCCAACTATAAAAAAATTCCTTAGCACAAAGGAAGAACTTAACAAGGGTTTCAGCCTGAGGTTTCAGCCAATGATGAAAGAGCATGAAATTATTATAGGTTAATGGCAAGGCCTTGGTTAATGGGAAAGAGTATTTTGGCTTAAGTACTTCCTTAAAAAGTTCCTTTGGCCAACGCTCCTTGCTGTGGCCCAAAAGAAACCCTTTGAGTTTTTGAATAGTTGGACCACTGAGATATATGTATTTCTTTGAGTTGGACTCGGGCAAGCGTCCTCGGGGATATTTCTCAGCTCAGGTTGCTAGGACATGCTACGTACAAAGCAATGAGTTTATTAATATAGCCTCATGGTTTTAATTATGAGTCATGAAGCTACTATAAATGATATATGCTTACTCTAATCCATAGAACTAGGAATATATACTGAGGTAAAATTCTTTGCTCTAATCATAGCATCGAAAGGGAGAATTTACTCTCTCTCGTCTTTACGTCTTATGTGGTTCAAATAGAGTAAATAGTAATGATAAAACATAGAAAGAGGACCCTTTGGTTAAGAATAGCTTATTCTATGATAAAACAGAACAGATTACTCATTTATTCTAATTTGGCTTAGACGAAACATTAAATAACATACTTTTTTCATGCGGAACATATTATATATTTTTAAAATTATGCAAATAAATTAGCATCATCATGAGCTCATTTTTGCTATCAGATCCGCCACTCCCAGTAGCATGGCAACCCCACCCACTCCGACCATGAGCACCGTGAGCACCCTTTGCCCAGAACTCAGCTCTCCACCAAACATCTTCCAATGACACAGTGCGGGCATCACAAACGCCACTAGCGAGCAGCAGACCGCACCGATCACCTCCAGAAGGTCTGCGAAGCTCGGTAGCAGCACGATGATGGTTGCAGTTAAGATCACAAGAAGGATGCGAATGAGCACAGCCTTGGCTGCATTCGGCTTCATTCGCTCTTCTAGAAGGGCCGTCAGCGGGAATAACATGAGTGGGTAGGAGAAGAAGAGTGAAAAGCACAGGCAGAGCTGAACAATGGGGGCAAAGTCGAATCCGCTCCCTGTTATTGAGGACTGCGCGGCCAGGTTCATCGTGATCATCTCCTGCGTGTCTCCTCTGAATGCCATGTAGCCGAGCGCTCCGAACGAGACATAGAAGGAGGTGATGGCCACCATTGTGGTGGAGAAGAAACGGTTGAATTGGCAGCGGACCGTCTCGTCCAGAGACTCCTCCAGGGAGAGGATCAACCCGGCCCCCTCAAAGGAGTAGATGGATATGGAGAAGAAGAGAAAGAGGCCTCGCAGGGAGCCTTGAGCATCGGATCCCTCCTCATTGGCTAATGGCTCGCCCAAGTCCTCCCAATGCAGCTTGTGCACCGATACCCAGAGTATGACCGCGAATGCAAATGCATTTGCAAACTGCGAGACGAAGCTAAATACTGCAAACTGGTTGAGATCCTTGATTAACGTGAGCGAGAACACGGGCATCAAGAGCAGCAGCAAAATGTCCTGCTTCTCGTAGTGGTTGAACATGGAGCTGACGTTCTCGCAAATGAAGAAAAGGTACGCGCTGGAGAATCCAATCTGCGCCGTGAACAAAGCGGCGTCCATGATGAGTTGTCCTCGCCACCCGAACGCTGCATTGGCAATGGCACTGTGTGTGACCACAATCTGCCCCGTGCTGGACGGGGAGCTCTTCGAGAGCTGCACTGACACCTGCTCTTTGCACTCTAAAAGTCTGTCGGCCGCTTGAACACTGAAAAAGCACACCAGACTGAGCATCACAGCTCCCGGCACCAATCCTGCATGCATGAATCCATAGGGCAGCCCCAGCACTCCCGCACCCACATAGGACATGACAATGTTGCAGATGACCTTGCTTCCGGAGGTCATCTTGAAGTTCCTCAGTCTGCTCGCGTTGTGCCGTCCAAGGCAGAAGAACGCCGCGTCCTCCGCGGAGGTGTCAAGCACCGCTCTCGGCCTATCTAGATTTCCGTTGCGGCGCAGGTCTCGGGCCGAGTACGACCTGAACAGATGGCGTCGATGGTGTTCACGGGTTGTGCTGCTTTGACTCTCGGGAGTGTTCTTACTTGATGCAGAAGCCTTTGTTGAATACATCATATGCAGTTGTAACGCAAACGTATAAAAAGCACGGCCGCATATATTAGGAATTTTCACCTATGCAGGCTATTTGCGGTTAAAGCTTCAACTCTAGTTGAGTCAGAAAATGTGTATCAGAGGGCAGTCAAGTAAGCTTGAAGTGACAGCAGGATCCCTTAACACACGTATAACTTGTGTAATCTAATATATGTAAAATTTACCAACAAGTAACTGGCAAAACCACTTTTAAGCACATTTAAAACAAGTGTGACTGGAGTGACCACGTGTGAAGAAAAAAAATCACATAAGCTTCAATGAAATGCCTGGTTATAAAGTTTAATTACTTATGGTTATATATTCTTTCACTATATTTGCTTATTTGTGAAATTAGAGACATCGAATTTTATGGCTTATTACAACCGGGACATTATTAAATCGTACCGTAGATAAACCAAGAAAAGCCATGTCTCTAGCTTCCCTTAATTTAAGTTAATTATATTATATAATTTTGACGTATTATTTGCTTAATATAACTGACAATTTTCGTGTTATTTCTGTGCAGTATACCGTCGTAAATTTTTTATTACTTTCTGCTATTCTTAATCACATATCTGTCTCACTAGGTCTTTAAATTCGATGGAGAATATTAGGGGGAACTCGTGATCATATATCCGAGCTTCGAGTACTGCATTAATTCGACATCGAAATATGTTGCGATCATCATTTTACACTTACCGAGATGCGTCTTAAAACTGACACTATACTTCACTGCTCAGATAAGTATTTATGATGACCCCTTTCTGACATTATTTTCAGCTCCTCCTTCTTCGTTGGCTTCTTCAGAACCATGCTGGGAGTTTCCACTTCCTCCGGCTCCATTTTCCTCGTTCGTAGACCGCCTCCTCCTCTGATTCCCAAGTGGGCGCCGAGCCACTGCCCCATTATTATTGCTACTCGAGGAACCGGACTGACGGGCGCTTCCTACTGAAGCCCCCAAATGAACGGCACCATTGCCATTTGCAGCGAGAGGCACCAGCCTGAAGTGATCCTGCTCGGGGAATGCCATGGCGGCCATCATTCCCTCGGCCTCTCCCACAGCGGGAAGTCGCAGCTGGTGCTGTGGAGACGCGCGCGGGGTCAGTCCCAGCGCTGCTGATCCACTCGGGGAGTCGTATCTGGCTGGCGGGGAGGCAGGCAGCTGGCCAGGTATGGCGGGTGCATTGAGCTCATATAGGGGTGGCCATTGCTGTTGGCGCCGGGCAATAGACGATGCTGAACCGCCCACCGGTATGGCGTTGCTCGATGAGAAAGAAGCGGGGCTACTCTGGTGCGATGAACCCCTGTCCCCGAGGTCAGCTGCGGCCCCGGTGGGCAATGCTGCCGCCCCTAGATCAGCTGGTCCGTGGCCCGATTGTTCTGCGCCTCCCGAAGCCTCACCACCTCCATCCCCAGACTCCGAGGACGAGGAAGACGACGAAGACGACGAGTGCGAGCCCATGGAGGAGTTTGGAGAGCCTGGTCTAGAGCTGGATTTTTTCTTCTCCTTGCGAGACGTCTGCTCACTTGATGCAGGGCATTCAAAGTGAACGCAGTGGAACACCTACAAATAATATTCGTTTTAATTTGGTTTAATTTTTGTAGTCATATAAAGCTTACTTCATTAGCTGTATTATGCGTCCCCACAATCTTGATGAACACCACGGGTCTCCTCGGGAATGAAATGGTTTGCCACGACTTGCAATTCTCCCTGGACCTGTCACACACGACTTCCCAGTCCTTCTGGTTGACCGACGTCTCGATGTAGTAGGAGTAGGAGCGTTCGTCACAGTCCCACAAGAGCAGGCGCATGGTGCTCAGCGCGTACGGCTGGCCCAGCTGGACAATAATGGAGCCGGAGCCCAGTTGGTGGCAGGTGTAGCCAGAGTCCCAGTCGTAGGTGCTCGTGTCGCCATTAAGGAGGGCGTTCCGGGAGCGGCACACGCCCTCGATTACGCACGCAGACATGCCGATCGTGGCAACGTTATGACGGGGAACTGAAATGGAGGATTGTTTAACTATATTGGAAATCCTACTTTTTCCCGCTTGTTCTTACTTAATATTCCATTTGGGTCGAGCTGGAATGGCTTCTTCGTGTAGTAGGCCTCGAGTGAGACCGCATGGAACACCTTGTTGACGGTGTTGTGCGTGCCCACGATGCGAATGAAGCGGACGACACGCGGCTGGAAGTACATTTCTTGCCAGGAGCGGCAAAAGTATTTGCTGTGGTCGACCACGCGCACCCAGTCCTGTTGGTCCATCGAGACCTCGATGTAGTACGAATAGGCTCTGCAAGATTAAAATGTCAACTAAACGGAACAGGAATTTTCTATTTTATCATCACCTTTGATCCCTGTCCCAGAGCAGCATCCTGAAGTGATTTATGATGCACTGCATGCCCAGCTTGATGAGGATCCCATTGTCGGACTGGCGGGTGTCGATGGCGTGTCTGGAGAAGCCGCGCTCCATGTCGTAGTTCTTGGAGTCGCCGTCCAAGAGGGCGTGCTGAACTTCGCCCACAAGGACTTGTGCGCCGTGCTTCGGAAGGGCCACGTTCTCCTCAGGAACTGGAAAGGAGAATGTGGTCAATACAATATAGTAATAATTATATATTCATAATTCTCCATACTCAGGTATCCTCTGTATTTTAGTTCCATGTCCCTGCACTCCGTCCTCGATTGAATGGCATCGAGCATGACGTCCGGCGGCACCAGGTTCGTGGGTCGCACCACCTTGAGCAGGTCGGACGTGGACATGAGCGAGAGTCTGACGGCGGACAGGATGGTGTGCGTGTGCTCGACCTCGGCGGGGTTGGCGCTCACCCAGTCGTGCACGGCGCGGAAGATGTCAACCTCGGGCGCGCAGAACGAGTCTCTGCTGATGATGGCGTGAATTCCAGTCTGAAATCAAGCTCCATTGAACACAATGCACGAGCTTAAGATATGTTTTGGGCAGTTACCGCTGATAGTGTGGAAAATGCCTCATCTTTGATGATGTCCGTTGCATGCCTGTCGACGAATGAGAAACACGAGGCCACCAATCCCTCGAGCTGGAACATGGAAGCCGTGTCGTACACCAGGCACACATTGCGAATGTTGAGTATGGCACGCAGATAGTCGCAGATGGCCTTCTCCAGGTCCATGAATCCGTACTGGTGCGCCAGCCCCAGGATCTCTAGGATGAGCTCGTCCTTGAGTGTGCCCAGGGTCATCTGCCCCGTGTAGATGTATCTGAGCAGGTATTTGAATGCAGCGAGCGGCGTGTCCTTGAGCTCGATCTCTGCCAGCGTGGACTCTCTCATCCCTCCGTAGAGCAGCGCTCTGAAGTAGTCTGACCTCGCCGCCAGGATGACCCTGTGCGCGTCGAATCGCTGCTGCTCCACCACCAGAACCACGTCGCTGTACTCGTCGTTGAGGTACAACGCGCCAATGTGATCGCTCAGGAAGTGGATGTGGCCAACCTAGAGGAAGAGAAGAAACACGGATATGAGACGCTGGAACGGCGAGACCTCGTTGCTTTTCTTCACCTCTCCCGTGCCCGCCCCTCCCTGCGCCCCTCCTGCGGCCCCTGCGCCCGTCGCCATCGCCCCGTTCCCCAGCATTCCTCCTCCTCCTCCTCCCCTTCCTGCGCCGCCCGTCCCGCCACCCGAACCAGCGCCCGCCACTGCCGCGCGGTTGAAGGGCTGGTGCGACGACATGTTGGTTGGAGAGGTGTTCTTAGCTCGCGCGCTGAAGTCAGCCTTGGATCGTCCGGCCAAGTGCTTCCGAGAGCCTGATCGAGCTCGTCAACCAGCGAAGAGGAGCCGGGAAGTGGTTCTCCTTTGGAGTTTGGTCCTGTTTGGACAGCTTCACTCGCGATCTCTTGAGACTTGAGTCTTGATTCCGGAATCCGGAGAGTGATGCTCGCCAATCTTTTCAATGTTTCTTTCCCTTTCTTTAAATTCTTTCCATTCTTGTTCTTGTCCCTCAACTACGTATCAAAATAGAAGTCGAGGGACGACGAAGCGAGAAAGAAGGAGCGGAAAACAGAGATTTGCTTTTACAAATCTACCGTACACACAGGGTGACACAGCGTGTGGAACAAGAGGAAGGATGTTGTTTATACGCAAAGTATAGCATGAGATTATGTTAAACTTTATAACAAGCAAGTTATTAGCATCATTTCGCAAATTGTCCTCCTCTCTCTCATCTTCCCTCGATCCATGAATTCCTTTCATGAAGGCGTCCCTAAATCCTGAGACATTTGAGTTAAAAAAGGAGGCACGCGCGCATGCTCAGCCAGAGAACAAAAAATAGGAGAACAAGACAGGGAACGAAAAAGGCATTTTCTGAGGCCCAAAAAATGCGGTGAAAGCTTGTGATCTGACTGATTACCGAATACAACGACGTCCAATATTTCCCATTAATGAAGTGAATAGCCATATTCAAATGTGGGCCTTTTTTGGTGACTGGCTAAAATGGAAAAACGGTCTTTAAAGCTATGAAGTAACAGTGTATTTTTTCCCTGGCAGAATTGCTGTAAAACCAGCTGGCAGCCCTCAGAATTCAGTCCACTTTTAACCCTTTTCCAGACTGAGTTCTTGGTCACCACTCAGCAAGGCCACAAAAGGCAAGAAAACAAGGCGTCTTTGACGGTCTTTGACGGTCTTTGAGTCAGTCTTTGAGGCTGAGGATCCTTTGAGGCCATTTCAGTGATTTCACTGCATCCCAAGCTAGAACTTCATCCCCACCCTCCCTCGGTAAGCAAGTTGAAGATGTTGACGCAACTTTCCGAGCTCGAGAACTGTCTGTGCGACGTGGTCACGTGAGTCCGTGACGCGAGCAATCGCTGGCCACTGACTCATCGGAAGGAATCCAAGGCATCGAAGGCAGCCAGAGGCAGCGACAGGCACAGTGGTGTCGTCATATCTCTCCACCGCACTTGACGTCATTTAAAGCCTTATCTCGTATCGGCCAACACTCACACTTCTGAAGTTCTGATAAAATATCGCCATCTTGACGTTTTCAGGACCACAAGTGATTGAGACGAGCAGAGACAGGATCCCAACCGAGTGTAGGAATCCTAATTCGCCAATTGACTCCATTGCAAAGTCCCCTAAAACACCGCAATCATGTCCTACCCTGGCGGATACCCTGGAGGAGCTGGCGGCGCTCCCCCGGCCGGGCAGGGATACCCTGGACAGGCTGGACAGCAGGCGCCGGGACAAGGCTACCCGGGACAGGCACCGGTAAGTCAGACGCGACCACAGACGCCCCAAGGATCCTCCTCCGGCCTTTCAGTTTCATGAAACGAAGACAAAATAGAAACAAGCGCATTTTCGGTGCATATGCTCGACAGCCTTGTTGCTGCATACTGTCCTTGTGCTATTTCTACACGGCCTACGGATTTTGTAGAAAGCAAAGGAAGGAACTTGATTTTGATTTTTTTAAATAGCATCGTAGAATCCACCAAGTAGTGTCTTGCCTGTTTTAGAACGGGCCCTGGGTGAACCCGGTTTCTTCCTTCGCTCCTTCCTTCAACTGTCAACCCCGCATTCCTGCTTACACTCACACGCCCTATCCTCATTTCCCCCACTTTTTCCAGGCCGCTGGAGGCTACCCCGGAGGCGCATCCGCCCCACCGCCAGCCGGACAGGGCTACCCTGGGCAGAACCAAGGCTACAGGGCGCCTGGAGCACCGGGTGCCCCAGGTGCCCCTCCACCGCAGCAGGGAGGATACCCTGGAGGAGGAGGAGCACCGCAAGGCGGAGCATACCCTGGAGCCCCACAGGGACAGGTAAATATTGCATTGAGCAGAAATGATTCTTAACATTGACTTTTGTCCTTCCAGGTGAACCCAGATGTGGCTTCCTGGTTTGCTGCCGTGGACACGGACCGCTCAGGCCAGATCACAGCCAGTGAGCTGCAGCGAGCACTCGTCAATGGAAACTGGAGCCACTTCAGCGAGGAGGCGTGCAGAATGATGATCGGTAAAAACAAACTACTTTATTTTTAACAAACTACCGCACACAATGTACTCTTAGACATGGCACGCGCAATGTATATATAGAACTCCATATAACGCTTCCCCCAAATTTAATGTAACTCTAGAGATGTTCGACCGCGACCGCTCCTCCACCATCAATGTCTACGAGTTCAGTGATCTCTTCAACTACATCAACCAGTGGAAGCAAACGTTCGAGTCGATCGACCGAGACCGATCCGGATACATTGAATACCAAGAGCTAACCCAAGGTACTATTCCTCTCTTTCTTCTTTGTTCTAGACATTTTCGATAAGAACTGCACTGGCACGATCGACGTGAACGAGTTCCAGCAGCTCTTTGACTACATCAACCAGTGGAAGCAGACCTTCCAGGGGTTCGATCAGGATCGCTCGGGAAGGATTGAGCAGGCTGAGCTGACGCAAGGTAAAGAGAGACACTTTTAAGGAGACCTTTGTGTTTTATGCATTATGTTGTTCTGCAATTGAGGGGTATTAGGTAGACGCATATGTATGTTTGAATCGTGTTTTGTTGCTATATTGGGGATTTTTTTCCTTCTGTTTATAAACACTTCTGCTATGTATACTGTAGAGCAAATTAATTTAAAATGTTAGTTAATAGCATTCAGTTGTTTTAAAAGAGAGATTACAAAAATGCATTTGTCATCTGTTTAATGCACACAATAACGTAGGGTTTTAAAGATAAAATATGTTTCGTTCCTCGAGTAATTTAGAACAGACCTAAAAGAGGTTGACATGTAAAGATCAGCTCAACAAATAGCAGTGGGCAAACAGTGATAGTAGAAAAAGTATCTTAATATTTTATCAGATGTAATTAGCCTATCGTACTACAATAGTATTCTTTATCCTGACCTTACATTATTGATTGTTTTCTATTTTCTACATTATTTTAAGCGTCTCAGAAATCACGATCTGTCTCTCTTTGTTTTTGCGCCAGCTATAATGTTTTAACAGCCGCTAATGCCTCTTAGATCCTGTATCAAACCCCTAAAACAGTCTCTTTTAGTCCTGTCCTAGTGGTGTACTAACTATTGTGTTGTTTACCTAACCTTAGCCTAAGGTGGAGGGAAAGTTAACATACGTAATATAACATATTTTATGGAGCAGTGGCTGTATTGACGGTCCCCTTAACATCCTCTCCTTGCTCTTCTTTCCAGCCTTCCAGCAGATGGGATACCGCTTTTCCCCCACCTTTGTTCAGAACCTGCTGGCCAAGTACGACCCCAGGTCAAGGAGACTCACGCTCGATAACTTCATCGTCTCTTGCGTGCAGATCAAGAGGCTCACAGGTGAAAATCCATGATAGTTCTTAATAATTTCGTTGCTTATATTTCTCTTCCTGGCCCAGATTCCTTCCGGACACGCGACCGCGAGATGCGCGGCAGTGCCACCATGCAGTATGAGGACTTTGTCGGGCTGGCCATCGGGTGCCACAAGTAGGCTGAGGAGTGATCCAGACAACAAGAGAACAGGTCCCAGTGACACTGGAGATTTAAATAAGTGTTCCAACTACTATATATGTTTCATGGGAGAGGTCATCCATCTTTTTTAGTACAGCAAAGAGGCCAAGTGGCTACAATAAAATCATACTAATTTCTACAGGAATTTTTAAAGACAAATAATAAAGATCAAAAGAATTTATCGAATATTGGCAAACCTTGGATTAATGAAAACAATTTTCTTATCTACGCAGCAAATTTAGCGTATTTTATATGTAGAGCAATTAATAATAATACATCAGTGTATCTCAGCGAGAAATATTTATATAATTATACGTAGAGCATATCCAAAATTGATTGTGTAAGTGATTACTGCAAAAATGAAACTTGCTGCCTTGGGGGCATAAATTTTCGACTTCCAAGAGTAGGGAACAAGACTTGTCCCTCGTATGTTAGTTGCCCTTTCAAATGTCTGATCTGAGAAAAGGGATATACCTTTTCTCAGGGTTCAACCATTTTCACTTCTCGTTTCATGATGTCGACCCTGCTCGAGTGCATGCGCACGCACTTCTCGACTGAACAGGCAACGGCCAAGCCCATTTTATCCTCGAGTCCAGGCAGCCTAGACGGTACGGCTTACTCAAGACGAAGATCAATGCAGACCAGGCACGGCAGTTGCAAGCGGGGCTGCATATATTTGGTAGCTGCACAGTGCTCTACGGTAGCTACGAAGCAAAATTATATATACTTTCATGCTGGGATTATGCTTTCTATAGTTAAGTATGTGTAATAAGAACCCTTTTAATGACGGTAAAAACGGGCTGATCACGACTGGACTCGATGCTATCTAAAGTAACTGCATGACTCCTGCTAGGCATCCACATCACGGACTTCTGATCGGGGCTGTCCTCGGTTAATGTACCTGTAGGTGGAGGGTATCTTTAGATCCAGTGTACTTTAGTGGAGGCCTGGAGGGTACTCGAGTCATCGGTCTCCTACATTCTCTCATCATTAATTTGTTCCAATAATCATGTAACTAGTAGGTGCTTAGCACCTAGTAACTAGTAATAGGATTATTGTATGTTCTCTTGATTCCGTCGTCCCTTGTTTGCCGGCGCAAAAATCAAGCACGCAACCTCCCTTGCCTTGGGCCAGCGCAGTGGGATGAGTTGGGAAGGGGGAGGAGCCAAGGAGGGCGCACGCCGGTGCACGCCCAAACAAGAAGCACCAAGCTCGACTGCTCCAAGGAGATTTAGTTTCTTTCCTCGAAGGCGGAGAGCCGGGATCATCTATATACATGGCCGGGATGGCCGGACGAGAAAGAGCGGCGGAGCGCAGCTGGAGGAGTGTGGAGTGGGCTGCTGCCAGTGCTGGACTGCTGGAGGAGCTAGGCAATCCAGGCAGGCAGCTCAACTCAACTTCAGTTTTGGATCGAGCCGATCCGGGGAAACACCGAGAGAGATAAAAACACATCTATCGAGAGAACAAAAAGAAAGAGCGAGCACCAGAGACGGAAGAAGGATCGAGCGCTATATTGAGGGTGCAACCGTGTTATCCATAAAAGTGTCCTTCCCAAGAGAGAATTGTCGCCCTCGAAAAGAAGTGTCCAGACCTTGGGTCCAGAGAGAGCCACCGGGGAGTGAAGTGAAGTGGGCAGCCGGATTGCTTGTGATGCTCGCCCGGCACTAGAAAAGTGCTCAGCTCACCCAGTGGATGATGATGGCGACGTTAAGCATGGACCCGTCGTCGGCGTCGACGCCGGTTTCTTCTTCTTCTTCGTCTTCTACTTCCAAGCTGCTCCATCACGGCCCTCCTCAGCTGACGCTGTCGCTGGAGAAGCTGTTGTGCGTGGCTGAGGCGAGCGGAGAGCTTCGGCTGCACGGAAGGAACCTCAAGGCGTTCCCGCCAAAGCAGCACCTCGCAAAGTTCAACCTCAAAGACACAGTGCAAGCAGGTACAGACAAAAACAAACTCCAAATCGAGAATGGGGTGCGGTTCATACATCTCTCCTCTCAGGTGTATGACTCATACACGGCTATTGATCCCTTCTATAGTGTACTATTATGGTCATGAGATTTTGATTAAAAAAAAGTCTACTTTACCCAGTAACCTCTACTTCCACCCTCCTCCTCCTCCTCCTGCAAATACACGTCTCATGAATCACCCATTTCTCTCCTTACTCCCCATCCATCTTGACTGCGGATAATCCCCAAAATTATTTGAAAAGGTTAAAAAGGGGTTTGTAAAAAAAGACCGAAAATCTCCTTTGAATGGAAAAGGAGAAACGGCGTAGCGGGGAATAATCATCAATGTCAAATGCCGCTTTTGTTTTTCCCCGAATGACGTCGAAAAAGTCGATTTGTCACAAAAATGTTTAAAGCGAGCCAAGAATATTGGAATGACAAAAGCAGCTAGCGGAAATACATTTCTTCATACACACCATTTTACTCCCATAACTGGATGGGTGGAAAGGCAAATTTGGCCAATTTTATCTTTACTAGCATCTCAAAAATGGATCTCAATCCATCAGCTTTCTTTCCGCACGTTCACTTCTCCAGTGAATGATAACACTGAAGATGCGCAACATGCAATTTATATTCTTCCATTAGAACAAGGAATATATGCACTGGGTATCCTCTAGTAATCCCTCCACCCTGCTTTTCCACTCATTGTTTCATTTTCTCTCCTGTTTTGGCATGCCACGATTTAATTAGAGCATACAAAAGAACTCAAACTCATCATCCAGCTTCTTGTTCTTCCTACACGGAGTTTTCTCTTTACCAGGGAGCCTCCGGCAGACAAAATAGTGAACATACTCGGGAAAGGTGTGGCACTCCCTTCTACTATAGCTTAACGAACTGTGCTATTTATCATCAGGGGATGGTTCTACTTTGCCTTTCTTAGGATAATCGTAATTTAGAGGAGAAGAAGAGGAGAACATTTAAAATGTAAAATATCGATTTGCTTCTGATTGTATGAAAACCACGTTAAAGAGTTCAGCTTTTTTTAAATCTCGTTTCTGCTCAAGCATTTTAAATTAGGCCTCACTGACTGACAAGAGAAAGAACTGAAACAAGCCGGCGAGTTTTTGTTCACTTTGAAATTGGAGCTCTTGAGAATGAGAAAAAGAGAGGAGGAAAGTATCGTTAATTTGACTCTTTACAAAGAAGTTTCGCCTTTTAAACTTTTCAAAGGTATAGGGACGCCAACTTACGGCTAACAAACTGTTGTACAAATCATTCTAACATCGTTATCCTTACTGGCAACTGCATCATTTTGGCATCCCAATTCTACCCCCCTGAAATCGAATCGTGACTCTGACCCGAACTTGGGAAAAAGGGAAATCCCTTTTGTAATTGCCCTGTCGTTCCCTTTTCTTCTTTCAGCCGTCTTGAATGCTCACAAAAAGCGGAGGAGGCCTCCTTTTAAAAGCCGGTTACGAAATAGGGAGATAGGATAATATAATGGGACAGAATGCAGGATTTAATTTATACCAGTCGCAGGCGATTGAAACCATTGTGTTTAGCCCTTGAACCCCCAGAGAGAGAGAGAAACGGCGTTTATATCTTTCGCACATGCATTCATGCTCCAAAAATTAGGCTCCAGTTTTTCCACAGATTCCAATTACTTTTCGTGCAAAAAATGCACCCAAAAGGCAATTTACGCTGCAAGAAGTGGAGATGAATCTCTTCCAACAACAAAAACTACTTCGTTATATATAATATTTGAAAAAGTAGTTTAAGGTCATCTTTTTTGCTCATCTATTGACGAAAATGATGCATCGACTTTGATTTTTATATCGTTATTTATCTGCTTTATACGTTTGTGAATCTTGCTCTGAAAGGGAAAACATCTTTGAACAGCAACCCTCCATTTTCGAATGGAGAAGGAAGGAAAAAAACAACCTTCGAGCCGAGATTGATATCCAGCAGCTTGGATGATGCGATCTTATAGCCCCCGTTTTGGGTTTCCAAAATAATCGACCTTCCAAGAAGGTCTTGTTAATCCGACAGCAGTCTTATCTATCCGTGTTAAACGAGGCTCATATTTCCTTGTTTTAACCATTTTAGGCACGTCAGAAAGGGAGCTCAACACGGGGGATAACATTGCTTTAAAATTACAAGACCACACACAAAGTGAACACTTTTTACCTGCTTACTTGTGTATATTTTATTCCGTTTTCCCTTTCCTCCCGCTCCTCTTTAATTTAATGCATCACTTAGCTGCCCACATAAAAAAGAACTTGCACTAAAGCACCAGTCAGACCCTCTGAGATATATAATACGTAATGTATGCAAGTTTAAGAGGGGCCTTCTGCAGTGATTTCGAGGGCTTCTTAGACGCATAAACTGTGTACTTTCGGGTAGCAGAGGCGGCTCTTTTAAAATGCACAAGAGAACTTCCCCTCCTTCGCCCCCATTCAAAAGTTTTGCAAGACTTATTTTTCCAACGGCCAGAGCTGGAACTATTAAAAGTTCTGGAGCCGTCAGGTCGAGGAGACATTTGAGATTGTTTTGCCTGTGTCTCAAATAAAAAACCCCACCCTTTATAACAAATTCGAGATTTTCATTTCTGTCTCTCTGAACGCGGCGTACACTTGTGATGTGTGTTCGTATTATGCTTTGGACACGCCTCATCTCCGTAAACGGAGAGGCAAGGTGGAAATTATTAATAGAGTCTCAGTCATAGAGCTGGAAGAACAGAGTGATATGCCTGTGGTCGATCTCACCTGTATGGCGTGAAATGGGCGGCTTAAAATATGAGATTCATCCTTTTAAATATGCATGAAAATGGTGTTTCTCTCTTAGAGATGGTAATAAGACAGCAACAGTGATATCAAGATGGTTTTAATATATACGCCCTCTTTCCTAAGGGGGAAATCTTCTTCTCTGTTGAAAACTCTGCATCTGGTCTTTTACTGCATGAAAAGGATTTTTGCATTTTCTCATACGATTTATATATTTGCAACAATAATGACGTCACTCGCCTACGAGCTAGTTAGAAAGTTAAAACCGCAGTAGGGGCGGTGTAATAAAACTGTGATATATCACGGCAGTGATGTTATCATCGTTGCGTTTTCATATGCGGGCATTTGTGAGTCATATAAGTTTAGCTGCGTGCGACAAGTTGAAGGCATGGAGCATATAACCCGCATGTATATGAGAAACAATCAACAAAGGTAAAACCGCGGCTAACGAGGCCAATTTGAGGACGATGTTGAGACGCGCAATTACACTTATTTTCGTTTCCAGGCTGAGGGAGAACTCATATTTCTCCCGTTGGAAATAGCAGCTAGAGGCGGAAGATTTCCTCTTCCCCTCATTTTCTCCTTACTTCTTTAACTTGCAACAGGAACAGTCCTGGGAAAAGAAATGCTCTTAAAGGTTGATGCTCTAGTAACCTACAAAACTGTTATCATTCTATGGGAAAAACAAAGGAATGTAATTCGCATATCTATGCACCTTTTTTTCTAAGATAACTCTTCGAGTTTGTCTTGTACCTTAGCAATATGCGTATTGCATGTACTGAACCAATTTTCAACAGCAACTTTTCCGAGGAAATAGCATGAATACATCTGAGCCAATTTTAGCATTTCGCCACTTCCCCCATCTCACTTTCTTCGCCACCAAAGGAACCTTTACAATAAAGACACTGTATAAGATAGCGGAGAACCGTTCGTTTGCCAGAACTGTACGTGTGTGTCCTTTTAAGAGAATTTTCCTTCTTTTATATCGAAAGTCTTCCTTGCCTCGCAGTGGTGGGTCGCCTATTTCCACTTTAATGCGATGCGCCTCTTAAAAGTCTATCGAGTAGGAGCAAAAGGTATCCTGTTACTTCGTACATATTGGACCTTTCAAGTTTCAATATACCAGCATAAAATCAATATGGTTGTCGGAAGGCTGCAAACAGGCCTTTCTTTTATTCATGCGACGAACTGGATAGTGTTTGAGAATCTCTGGTTTGAATCCTCCTCGTTTTGACACCGTCTTCCTTGTTTAAACTTTCAAGTCTCGTAGGAGGAAGTACGCTTTGTAGTTATCTCACCAAATGAGAGAAAAGAGAAAACGCGACCTCACACCAAGGATGTTATGATTTCAGAGATGGAAGAAAATATAACAACCGTAAGGCTTTTAAGAAGCAAACCCAAACACACTTTTGAGAGTGCCCTACTTCGTATTTTACTTTAATTGCTGGGTGTTTAAAAATGGTTTTCCAGACTGCAGAGAAGAGATCACGATCTATAATTGTGATTTTCCTGCTGCTGGCAGCGAGTGTCAAGAGAGCGACCGCAGGTTTCCACAGTTTTAAGCTTGTTGTTTTGGAGTTTTTGAACTTTCTGTGAACTGACTTTTTTGACATGGAGGAAAACAACCTGAGGGCATGAAAAATGCAGCAACAGCAGTCTTTGGAAGTAGAGGAGAAAAGATAAAGCCCCGTGATTTTCGTTCTCATCAAAAATGACCGATTTCCGCTCAAGAGCAACATTTGCCTTTTGGATAATTCTCATGTTATTCTCTTTTTCCCCCCAGAGGAACTAGTTATGAATAAAATTTGCAAAGGTTCTTAAGCGGAAACATGCACCGTTCCAACCCGTTTCCTGTGCTCTACACACATTCAATTTTTCATAATGTTTAGAAGTAACAGCACAACATCCACCTTAAACTGTACACACACAAGTACTCCATCCACAGTGACACTCACTTTATTACTATAGTACCAGTAGTACCATAACTGATCTGCAGCTATGAATCAAAGAAGTTTTAAGGTGAACAATGATAGCGTCATTTTCAAAGAGAACGAAAAACACTTTTTGAGTTCATTTTCTTTGTTGTGTCGCCAGCTCGACGACGACGTCCGCTTAAAGCACCAGCTAGCAGCTGCTGATGTCGCTTTGTCGCGTCCAGAAATATATAGAATAATGGTTGAGAGGAGGAAGGTTAACATTAAACGGAGAAGCCAACAGAGTTATTACATTACTTAATCCAGTAGGACTATTTAATACTTATATTTGACGGAACAGACCAAGTAAGCTGGAGGTATCTCATTAGGGGACCTGAAGAAGAAAATGCTGGTTCATTCTTTTTTGTCTTCTCCTCTTCTTTCATTCACTTTTGGAGGTCAAAGAAAAGGTATTATTATTATTTTCTGACGACAAAGATCATCTTGATCTACAGCAGCTGCTGATGGCAATGCAAGTTTATATCGCTAGGAAAAATGCCTCTAAGGAAGGACATAATACTATTTTGATGACAAGGTCCAAATTCGTCCATAATATAAAAAGATCAGACAATAAATGCCCCTGAGACTCCCAGAATAATAAATTCCTGCCCTCTTTAGACCTCCTTTTATAGAATTTCTTTATCATTCAGTTCCTCATTCCTTTTGTTTGCTTCCAGACTTCCTTAATTAGACATTAAAAGGTCGACGATGGTGCATTTTATGCAAATAAAAGTTTATTTTAGGCCTTAAATTAAGTCTTTGATCTGGCGTTGCCAGCAGGAATTCTTTTAAAGAACCTTTCAAACGTTCAATCTTTGTCTTTTTGCTCTCTTTCAAACCCTAATGAGAATCTTCTAAAGCTTTTTCGTATTTAGATTTGTATCGTTAGCCAGAGCTTCCATTTTAGAATGTAAACGAGGGCCTCCCAGAAAGCAGCAGCGATGAAAATCAACCATTGATCTGAAGCAGTTCACTTGCACGTCAATGTAAAGTACAATACGCTTTTTGTCTGAAACTACTCTCAGGTTGCATCAATTTAAAACCAATAAACTTCCAGAGGTCATTCCAGTCACGAGAAGTGAAAACGTCATATTTCAGAAGAATGTAATAATTGGATTGTGGAAAATGATGTTTTTCCTGACGGAAAAAATAAAACGTGACTTATTCCACCTTCGGAACCATTGTACAAATATTAGACTCCGTGCTTCTGTAAATGTCAATTATGATCAGCTCGCGTTTTCGAAAATGAAGCAATTATATTGATTATAATTATTTTCTTCTTCTGTCTCTCACATAAAACGCAATAATAATTTGTACGCGGTTCGTATTGTGCAAGCTTTTGTGAAATTAATGCTTTTTCAATCATATCGTCTGCCGCCTTTTCCAACTTCCATATAAATGATATAATTATGATAGGGCCTAACTTTCACTGCTTATATATCCTTTCGAAGTATGTCAAGCAAACCACAAATTGTTATTTAATACTCGCATTCCTGTAACAAAATACTTCCTGGTAGAGCAAATAACCTTGAGTATTATTGACTTAACATGTCAAAGCAACAGAAGATGGACAAAACTGATTCTTATTATTTTCGCGGACGACGGCTTCAGATCCTTGACCTCTTGTCACGCTCAAAGATTATTTTGACGGCAAAGAAAATACTTTTAAGGAAGTTTTGTGTGTTCTAAAAGGGTCTTTTCTTGACCCTCTTTTGTGATGTAGATTGGCAGTGGGGGCAATCAAAAGGAATCTGGAGCATGTTCTTTGCTGTAATTCACTGGATTATATACAAAGCTACTACTTGCGATGTGTCCGTTCGGGGGGTCATTCTCTCTTTCCCTTTCCGGCTGTCGATTTTCAGCCTCGTTTCTTTTTCTTCTTTCCATGTCTTCACGGGGTGTGCACATAAAACACACTTCTGAATATGTTTTCTGTAAACCTCGTCCGTTTTCATAATTGTACTCTGTCTATATTCCTCTCAAATCTCCGATATACACACATCGGATTTGCGGGGAAAATAGGAAGTAGTAACATCACACAGGCAGCCTTAGGGCATATTGGAAGAACTGTTCCTTAAGTCCGTCATAAGGCTGCTCATGTTTCTGATACTCTTATTTGAGGAACCAATGCTGCACTTCTTGCATTAAACATGTACTACACATCAAAGCCGCCAATGCAATGATAGCTTTCCTTTAGACTCCGTTTGATGCTGCATGTATACGAGAGATTTCCTTGCTATCTTGCTCTAACTACGTGCTTGGAATAAATGGACTTTTTCTGGAATGATATGCGGGTATACTTTTGTAGCAATGCAAGAGAGAAAAGAAGAGGAATTTAATTAAAATCCAAGTTCAGACAACAATAGCATTGCGTTTGCATGTTAAAAGCTGAAGACGTCATTTAGCTAGGCGTGAAATTCCAACATTCTCGTGACAGTCGCTAATAAAAAAGGTTTTGTTATGTTGAAAACAAGCCGTATTTAGAGCTAACGAAATTGTAGCTGTTTATTGTTATTACGTACATTGCAGCCTCTCCACACCCTTTTATTGTTCTTAAAATATATTTTCTAGGATGTGGTTGAGTGTTTAAAATGTGTCAGTTATGCCTTAGAGCCGTAATTATTATTACAACTGGCCGACACAAATGTACTGTTTAAGCCAAAATATATAACAGTCACATGCCTTAGGATAATATTACCACTCTCAACACTGATTTTGCACTTCTTTCAATCACTTGAAAGGGAAAGCGAACACATTGCAAGCTTGTCTCAACGTGAAGCAGTTTGTTTGAGCAAAAAAATGTTGCTTTCTGATTTCTTTTCGGGTCATTAGACACGCAATTGAGGGCAGGCCAAAATACTTTTTGTTTTTCTGCTCGGTGCATCACGAACTGAGTGTTTTAATGCCTAATTGTATCCACTTTTTAGAACTTTTAAACTGCAGTTCCTGCAACAAATCCATCAATGTAAACTTCCGCAAAGAGACATTTAAAAGCTTGTTCAAATTGGCGTTTTGTTTCTCAAATGTGTTAAAGCGTTAAAGCAATTGTCGTTGTGGCCACTTTAGTACAGTTTTGAGTGAGAGAATGAACACAATGTAATCATCGATTTTAGCTGATCATCAATTCGATGCCAATTATCAACGAAGATGTGTTCGGTAAAAGAGAGAATTCTCCCCTAATATATCTTCCTTATTCTGGGACTCCATTCAGTCGATAGAGAGGCTACATCACACGGTATAGAGTGCTCATTAGACCTCTCTTTTAATCGCCAAGTGAGCAACGTCTCTAAACTCTCATCCGTTCTCATTTACTGTACTTTTTCAACGCTCACAAAGGACGAAATGAACTGAAAAGAGAATGGGAATTCTGACAATGGAAATGTCTTCTTCTTCGTTTTGTTGGCCTTAATTGTTGCTGCTAAGACTTGGGGGAGGAGAAGAGTAGAGGGTTGCATATTTTTACTCCGAAATAAATGAGAGCGTTTGTTATCTGTCAATGTTGCTTCATTAGCCAGATAAGGCTGACGAAATTGACGTTTTACGATGCAAAGAATATGAACCATATTTTATAGCCTTGATTTATAATTATTTTCTTCTTCTTCTTCTTCCCCTCCTCCTTGGGCGAGGTGCTCTTGATCTTTTTTGGTTAATTGAAGCTTCTGCTGCTCTAAAGGTCGTAAAATGGGAAATAAATGAAATATATATTCAAATGTCGCTGCTGCGCCCCATATTCAAGGCTGCACTTATAAACACGGAAGTATCACCGAGATAAAAAAAGACGCAAATAAATGTCTTTTTTAACAAAAGAGAGTGAAGATTATTCAACTCTTGTTTCCTGCTTTAATAATGAAGCCCCATCTGGGAATCGTTATCCCGATAGTTTGACATTTTAAAAAAGGTCTTGTAACATATTGTGTATTACATATGCATAATATGTACGTAGTAGAGTGATGGTAATCAGCTTTATCATGCAAAAGACGAAGGCAAAAAATGACTAGTGATCTTACAGCATGTTCTATATGCATTGATTAACCTCGAATGTGCTTAGATGCTTAGCGGTAGATGCATAATCTATTAAAGTGGTTTGTTCTGCACTGGTGGAGCCCCAGATATTTATTATGCATGCGTAATGCCATCAGCGTGATTGAGGTCGATCTAAAAAGAGAAAGAGGAAGAAAATAGTATCACATGGGGTCTGGCTGCTGAAGGAAAGAAGGAAACCCACCGTTATATTACGCGTCATTAATATGCGCAGTGTGGCAGATAGGGACGACAGTTTAAGTACTCGAAAACCTATTTTACTTCAATGAAAGGATCAGGAGACTTGAATGAATATTGAGCTGTGCCAAGTTAACCCTTTCATTGCCGAACAGACTAATGCAACTTTGAATACATATTTGGAGTGTCATCCCTGAAATGATTGTATGCCACACGCATAAAAATATCATCTCCGATCCATCTTTTTTCTTCTTCTCCAGAGTCCAATCAAGGAAAAAGTAGATCGGGAACTTTCTTCTTCATTGTGATAAACGACGTTTCAACAAAGTCGTAAAAGTGTCTCAGTCAAAGAAGGCCCAATTTATTCCATGGGAGCAATTATGTCGACTAACTTGTTTCAAGGACAACGTTTGTTTGTTTATCAGTGGCTTCCTGTAGTATACTTATGCGCCCTAATATCATAACAGTATAGTATTTGCTGCGTAATTGTTCCTTATATTTCGCATAGGCCTTTTTGTATATTCCTAAGACACGGTTAGGCCCTAGAAAGTTTCTTCCCCGCAAAAATCTACACGCGAAATAAACTTTTCCTCGGCCCGTAACAGACTCGAGTGAAACTTTGGTGACCGACCGTCCGCCTGATTTGCATGTTTGCGTGAGAAGAAAGAAAGACGAGCCCATGGAAATTTCAAGGTTTCCTTTCCATATTCCCACCACCAGCTTTTTGTTTCATGACAGACCTATCAAACTTTTGATTCTTTGTTATATTATGCATAAAATCCGCATCTTGCCCGTCTCTCAAAATGTGTCACAAATTTGACAGTTTAATACTTGGATTACGTGCGTGACTGTCGTTCACTTCTTTTAATCATAATAAAAGCGTATAAAAGGGGCGAAGAATTACTTTTATGATCATTAAGAGGCCTGTGAAAAAAGATCTCCCTTTCAATTTGGACATAAAAGTGCATAACGCCGTCTGCATGCGAATGTCTCAGATTGAAATCAACTCTCGTAAAACGATTTAAGAATCTTTCTCGTTCACACTAGTTTTAGAAATAATAATACACTTTAAAATTAAATTGTAGAAATACTATCTATTTAAGAAGCAATATCAGCTTGGTAAGTACTAAGATAGGTAATATTTTGTTATACGTATTTACAGGGAGTGAATTTAATCCATCGAAAACTATTGTCAAGCAGTAATACTTCTATAAAAGTAAAGAGTAGATAGTAAGCTTTAAAATATGTCGTAAAATAGGTCGTTTTTACGACATAGATTATGCAATATAATGTAAGATGGAGAGTCCCGAATGAAAAAGTTGGACCGTGACTTAATTAAAATGAAACTTTTGCTTCGGGCTGTGTTTTTATGCGGTTCATTATGGTCTGAAGTAGGGATGCTGCTGCACGCTTGGGATCAGAAGAGCCGTTCGGAGGTTTATAAAGAGTTTTAAAGAGTCAGCGGTGGCTTCCTTTGAGAAAATACGCCACAGTGGTCCGAAGGAAAAAAGAAATTCGAGTGCTGGACTATAACGAACATTCATTGAAGGGAGAAACCACTGTTCATGAAATACTATTATTCTCCCTCCGGCTTCGATTTCGGGAAACTCGAGTTTTCTTCCCAAACAACTTCGTTAGACTCTCTTGCAACTCTGAATATTTGATGGGAGGCTTCCGAATAATGTTGACCGAATTTTGCATTTATAATACAGCTTCAAAAGCATAAAATTGGAGCCTCGGGTTGCAAGAAGCCGCCGTGAATATTTGCTACTACCGCTATCGGCCCTTAATTAGTACTTTGGTTAAAAATGCACAAATCCGTGTTGAAAAAAGTGTCATAATTTGCACCGTTGTTTTTTTGCCTCCGAGGTCATGCTTATAATTATCCAAGCCGCTCTTTGTATCATGTTTAGATCGCTATCAGGACATACATATTTTTTTGCAGAGGGTCTAAAAAGTTAAAAATTCCTTCACGCGACCCTTAAAAAGTTTTAATTCACACTCAATCCTTAATTTATTTTATTCTCTTTCCAGGTAAGAAGGACACACGAGTTTTACGACTTCTCTCAAAGTGAGAAAAGAGAAAGAAAAAGGTTTCTTTGCTCAGAGGATTTCCTTTTTAACCATGCAAACGAGAGGAAAGACACATCCCAACTTGGGGTTATAAAAGTAAGACTTCTTATATATGTGACTGTAAGTGAAGTGGCAAAATGCGCTCTAAATATTTCACAAATTTTACTAGCTTTATTTTACCTAACTTTGGTATTTTTTACCTGATTGATACGAATGCCCTTTTATGCCATTGAATCTTGAAAACACGCATTGTGAAACCCAGTCTGGCTCTGGAGGTCAGGACATCAAATAAAACTTTTCTTCCATACCCCTAAAATGATGGGAAGAAGAAGAAGAACATTTTTAGAGTGCAATTTCCGCAAGAACGGAACCTCAAAAACTAAAATATAAATACGGGGGAAATAACCGGATACCGCACGCTGAGCGAAGAAGAAGAAGAAACTATATTTATTTTTGAAAGGTCTTTTGTCAGCCCAAGCGACCTTCGCAATGCTAATTATCCGTTCCATACTTTCTGCAGTGATAATAAGAGTGAGTAGAGTGTCAATAATTGCGTCATGAATGCAGAGCTTAATGTAGACATGGCGTGCTGCTGTAACAGGGCTCGGCTCCCAAAACTGCGCCCGACCCTTGAAATAAAAGGCCTTATTCCATTGTAAAGAGCTAATCTCGTGATATTCGAAGGTAACGAAGGATCTTTTCTACCATAATTATTACCACCTCTATTTCCTCCTGCCAAATGAATGTCGAGGGTTCCTAAAGCCCTTATTAACGTTAATACACTCAAGGACGGTTGATAATTTCGACAATCTGACCTTTTTGGCAATTGTTGTGTTGTTGCAAACACGGATTTTGACCATTAAATCGTGGAAATAATCATGTAAAATCGTTCTTTGCTTGATCATTCCGACATTCCCTTTTCTTTGCAATATAATGATGTGATAACTGATAAGCTCATTTCTGATGCCCTTGTATGGGCACGCCAGGGATGCCCATTTATTCGTATAGAATATGTATTATGTATGCACCTTTCAAGTGAAGTAACTATTAAATGGCAACCGGCAACCCTAACTCCGTATGTGTTTGGACTGCGGAATGGAATCTTTATTCACGTGGATAAAATGGAGAAATTCACATTTCCACTGATGACTTCAATTGATAAATCCGTTCTTGAACAAACAGAATATATTTTCACATTCCTTTCTCCTTAAGCGATTTTTTTCAATTGGAAAACGTGTTTTGATAGCATTTTCCCCCACATTCCGGTTTGCAATATCTGCGATAATTGCCTGGTCCATCATTCAAAGCTGCAGAAAATAATCCTGTTTTATCAGTTCGTTTATCTTGGGAAGATGTGATAAAGAAAGGCGTCTTTTTATGGCCAATTTCGGAGGCAGTGCCAAAATACGATGGAAGTTTAAATATGTGGTTTGGCACCCGTTTAAATACCTGTTCCGAGGCACACTTTCACTCATAACATTGTTCTTATGGAAGTGTCTAGAATGTCCAATATCGGTCATGTAATGGTGTGTCTGTCTATTAATTTCCTCGGAATTATTGTAGACACCGCTCCGGACACAAAAGACCGCATTGACATAATAGTCGCACGCGTTGGAAAATGTAAAAGCAGATTCCAATCTATTTAGTAATCATCGGTAAATTTCCCTTTATTTCTGACGGACGTCAACTTCAGATTGATCAATGAAGGAATTTCGGAGTTAATTCAATGTCGGCCATTCATAAGCGCGTAATCCTTTTTAAATATTGCCCAAGACGTTTGGAACGTTCTCGAGAACTGTATTTGTTGATACAGCGCTTATTACAGCACTCTCCTTTGCCTTTTCATCTTTGAAATTCGATCCCTTCTTTCAGAGAAAGAAATAATAAGACAACGTCGTTCCACTAAAACTCTCACGGGAAAATGGTAATAAAAGAGCAAGTTGGAAAAGTTCTTTGTAGCGTAGAGAGTAAATCCTCCTTTTCTCCAGAGATTTGGACATTGCAGGAGGAGAAACAAAAAGTAGTCATGATAATAATAATATCCCACGGATGGACGAACAAAGGAGATCATCACAGCAAGCAACAGCAACGGTGTTGCTGCTGCAAGGCTCAGCTGTCGTGGCTTACTTACAAAACCATCGAGCTGTTATGGTTTCTTCACTAACGGGTCAATGGATTTTTAGACACAATGCGGAACTTTTTTAATTCTGGTTTTCAATATCGCTTTCTCTACTCGTCCATATTTGGGCCATGGGATGATGGCTTTGCATTGCATTCCAATGTATCGCTCGACCATGTCGAAATATGTAATAGTATTATGATATAATAATCAGAAAATAGCTGCGCACATTGGTTCCAGGGTTATAAAAAATAATTGTGCATTCCAACCATCGAAGTTCTTAGTGAACATGCATATTCGCTCAAGTAGGAAAAGAAGTCTTGCTAACAAACTGAAATTACACGTATGAACGGAGCCAACTTTTTCCCAAAGAGTTCATTGCTTTTTCCTCGCACACATTCTCAACCCTTATGCATGAGATGTGTAGACACACAATGGGTTTTATACACAATGAAAGGATTCTTCTTCAAAAGTCATCCTTCAAGAACACTCAAAAGTTGAGAGGGGACGAGCAAAAAGGAGGGTTTTTGTCTTCAGGCACGAATTTTACATTCCCTGATTAGTTGAAATGACAAAAATGACTGTCTTTCCCCTTAAGGGGCTAACTCAACTGCGGGTTTAAAGGCATAAAACATAATTTAATAACACCTTATACGCCTCTGCTTCTAGCAGAGGCTTTAGATTAGTCTCGTTTTTGCCTCCACAGATCAAAAAGTGGAATAAAAACCGCCGTAGTTTCTTTCCTTCTTGATACCATTAGTCAAACATGATCCATACGTGAAATTAGAGCTGAAGCCATAAAATCCTTCACGTATGCCTTAATGAAATGAACAAACAACCGTCATCTCTTCTCTCCATTTTCTTTCCTATGTTACATAAAAAGAGTTTCGGCCGTTGTGGACTACGTTTTTTGTTGTATGTTGAGAAAAAGTATTTTTCCGTTTGAGAGAAAACTTATATTAAAGTCGGTTGCAGGTTCAGCTGTGTGTAAAAAACTACAACTGTACAAGTCCTTGACCGGTAGCTACGATTTTTATGGCGTCTTCATACACCTGGCAATTTTGAGCAGCTGAGCTAATTATAATAATGGATATGAAGGTGATTTTTCAAGAAAACGTTAATGAAACGGTGGTTTTCCCTGTTCAAACTTTTTTATACTTCCCCCTCTAATTTGTATTCTTTGGGTACAAGGTTTTCTCGGTCTTTTTCAGACTCCCCTTAAAAGGGGGTCTAAAACATCCCAAAAGCAGAGATAGCCAGAAAACATGGCATTTAAGCACATCATAATAATAAGAAACTTCGCCTTTGGCTTAAATGTGTGAGAAATAAACGTTTTCGTCGTATGGGAAAATATGTTAAATCATGTCTTCTCTAATAAAAACTGGGAGAAGCGAATTTATTCCCGCTTTTGAATTTTGAGCACGGAGAACATTATAATTTATTATTCCGCTCCTTTTAATGACTACAACGACGACTAGCAGAAATTATATTTTCCCATGTTTTTCATGAAGGTTAAAATGGGTTTGAGAATGTATCAAAGCAAGTCGTGTGATCTGGTTTACAACATATGGCTGCCACCGTTTGTTTAACAAAAAGGTGTATCAAATATTTGTGAACAAATCTGGAAGCAATCAATTCTTCTGTCCCAATGTTTACCTTCTTTTTAGACAACAGAGTTGTCTGTTTCAAGACTACAATTTGTAGAAAAAATGACTCCCAGAAATAAAGGCTTTTAAAGAACTGCAAAGGAAAGATGACCATCTATTTTCTGCTCGTAAATTTCATGCAATTATACTGGTCATTTTCTTCCCATTTTTCCTGAATTAGACGGGGCGGGAGTGAGAAGAGACTTGAACACAAACCCTTTTTCTCACAAAAGGCGAAAAGAATGGGTACAAAACCTCCTTTCTTGTTCTTCTTGTGTGCCAAAAAGCTGATTTCAAAAACCAAAAAGAGATTGAGTACACATGAAAGTAAAAAAGAGTCACCTAATAGAAGAAGAAAAGACGAGGCAGCAAAAATTCCTTCTTCCTTGGCATAGGCGACGATTTTGGTTCACTAGGCTTCACCAATACAAACCATACTTAAGCCCCAAAGCAAGTTTTTCTAAACACAAACCCACCCAGGCCATGTAAGATCTGCCTTTGGAGTAAGTCTTTTGTACCTGCTGTGTATTGAACTCCCTCTTCCTGCTGCTCCAACTGCTGAGTTCTCTCTACTTTGGGGGCTGACTTGGCTAAGCCAGCCAGTGTGCGTGCGTGCTGCACCCGAGAACCCATCTTATAGGAACGTTGTAAAAAGTCTGAGACAGGGGGAGAGAAGAAGAAGTTTTAAGATCCCTTAGCTGTCTGCCCTCCAGGGCTATTATATGCAGAGAAGGAAAACACACTGATTGGAGCTCTCTGTAATGAGGAGAAAAAGTGTTGCCGTTGTTATGCAAATGGACCGACAGAACGGCATTTGTTTTGGGAAGAGCTGTTAAGTTATCATGATTCGAGACGGCTGCTAATTGAATTTTGTAGTCTTACAAGAAAATCCTTTCTTCTTAAAGATAATGAAAAGGCATTTGTTATTTCTGCTTTGGCTTCAATCCAAGGCAAAGACATGTCTTTAGAACGTTATTTATGTCCGTGTTCTTTTTGCATTGACCATATTAGAAGAAAGGATCTTGATACATTACGTACGCTTCACTCAGTCTCCTATTTTTATATTCCGCACACAATGAGGGTTTCCTGTAGAGAGAAAGTTTTTTACTTCTTTCCTTTCAGCGGTGGCTTGTTTTGGGCAGTATATGGTAGCTCTAAAAATGCAGAAGAGGAGGAAGAATGAGTACGACAAATTTTTGGCAATGGCTTTAAATTCTGCAGAGTTTATGGAGAATGTAAAACTTTTTTTGTCTTGATTATGGTGTGATGGAAAACAAGGATTATCTTTTGAAAGTTGAGCAGTACAACAAAATATAACCTTGCTTGCCATTATTAAACGGCCTTTGCACTCCGATGACTCATTCCCTAGCTATGCATTATTTTGTCCATCATCGCTTCAGTCACACATCCGACATTAAAAGTTAACAATTTTCGTCCATTGTCTCATTGTTAGCAGAGAATTAAATTTATTTCTGCACAGTCAGACTGGAGAAGAGGAAGAAATAATGTCTTATCTTGAAGATTGAATATCTGCCGGGGAATATTTTTGCAATCGTCATTGCGGTTTGGAGCTCATGCCAAAACAAACATGATGCAGGGTACAGAAAGGAAATGTCAGATTAAAGGAAAATTAATTGTATTAAAAGAGCAGTCTAACTTACATGTTAGTGTCCTTTACTGTTAAACTTCTAGGAAAATGCATTTTGTGTTTAATAAGATATTATTAAAGCATATTTTGCATTCTCCGGAAATGAGAAATGGCGACACCACTACCTTTTTTGATCCGTTTGCAATTTATATTAATATCATATTTCGAAATATAACAATCTCCTGTATTATTACTGAGTCGAGGAAACGCGCTCTGCAATAATGGCATAAAATAGAACAACTTCTGTCTCAATCCGCACACGTTAGGGATAGAGGAGCACACCTGGCCTTGATGGAATTATGTACAATAACGGCAATACAGTTCCTTGATTTGCATCTGGAGTATAAAACGGTTACACAGGACGACATAACGAAACATCTGCGTTGAGGAAAAAACGTTTTAATGTCCATGACACGGAGCTGTAATAGTGATTACTTGGCTTGTTAGTTCGTGAGCGCCGATCGATGTAGATATAAAAAGTTTTATCGATACTTTTCCTTATCGAATTTGTATCGATTTTATTTTTGCAAGAAATGCCTCTTGTGTCTTTCTATTATTGGTATTTTCCGATAGTATCGCATACACGCCGCATACCAATGGCTTAACCTTGGTCGTCTGTGTTTTTACATGATTCCCCTAAAGGTCTTGATAGGTGTTAGACTCGCTTGTCAAACGTTCGTTATTTTTAGAATCATGCAATGGCGGCAAAATTATGGAGTCTAAAGGAATGCTAGTGCTTGTAGTAAAGTGGCATCCCTGCAGCTGAAACCGCAGGACATGAGAGGCCGATGTTCTTCTAAGATTTCATTACATTGGTAATTTCTTAAGATAATGTCGATGGCGCAAGCCACAATGACTTTCCAGAATTAAAGCGAATTTATGATAATAGGAATTGTTTTGATCAAACATGGAATTTCACCGGAACAGCGCGTGCGGCTCATGATTGAAAAATAACGTTTATTATTTTTGTGAAGGAAACTTAATAATAATAGTAATGCAGCTTCTTTCCCAATCTCCAGTCGAGGGAAAATTGGGTCTGATGCAGCAGAAAATAATAACATAAAAGTTCAATTTTGAAAATTGCCCTCTAGGCGAGGATGAGGCATCATGAGTACGAAGTGAAATCATTATCACTCGGTGTATTAAATCAATAGCATTGAAGGTGAAGGACTTCGAGATGGCTAATCTAATGTCAATATTATGCATTGGAAAGTTCTCACCCTTATGTTTTGCACAGGATAACATGTGAATGAAATAGATGCGATGGGAAAATGGATAGAAAGATGAAACAGCCCCAAATGCTTTTGTGTGTCTTTTCCTCCAAAGGGAACAGAAAACTCCGCCCAAAACATTTATTTTTGTATTAAGGGCCTCTCTTCTGTAAAATATATATCCGAGCAACGCAATTTTCTCCTCCTAGCTGGAAGCGAGGCATAATTTGGGCGGAGTCTGAAGGCAAAAGTATGTAATACAAAAGAGGCCTTATAATGGTAGTAGTAGTACAATAGCCGCCGCTCTTGTGTTAGAAGCAGCAAATATTCCCCTGATACTCCCAATATGATAATGGTCCACTCATACTATATAGTAAGTATAGTAACCGCCCAGTGGCCGAATCCGTGTCATTTGTCACATAATCCATAGATTTCAAAGTGCGTTTAGGAGCTCAATGCCTCATCCTAGACGTCGCCTTCGCTCTTAAGATCCTTCAAGAGCTGAAACGTGCCTTGAATTCGATTCCAGAAATGTGAGTTTCCTTTTATTTGGTGTGCGCTCTCTGTGTGTTATATAAACAATGCTTTTTATTGGCCTTTTAAAATATGTCTTCCTGGGAATGAAAATTCCGCTTCAAATTGAAAATGTAGGAAATGCTGTCTGGTGAGAATGTAGTCTGAATACCAATAAAAGCCACATGGATTTTAAACCCTATAAACGGTTATAGACTGTATGGCAAAAAGGTGTTTTATGGTTATTACATATATCAGGAGTTTATTCAACTCTGATAACAATATTGTGCCATTAGAGCCATTTGTTTCTGAATTCCAAGGAGTTAAAAAATTATCACCACGGCCAATTTGAGATAAAAGATAAAGACAGAATACCTGTTTTTATCTTACAAATGTATTTAAAATACCAAATATGCAAATACAGTACGACAAAAATAGCATCTTCGCCGCCAAGGGACCTCAATTGGCATAAAATATCTTGTTTAGGGAATGTTCATTTTTGCATCCAAAATATTATTTTTCTGACAGCATTTGTAACTACGATTGATTGCATCTCTCAAATTGAGTGACGTCTTCTTCTGTCGCCCATTCAAAAGTGAAATAAATGTAAAGAAAACAAGCCTTAAATGGGAATAAAAGGACATATTTTGTACAATAATAATCTTTGCCAAGAGTCAAGGTCGGGTATTTGTAGCAAAACATGTCCTTTTTAACCCTTGTTCTCTGACGCATTCTGACAGAATAATGACGTTATATTTTAGTGGCTTTAATCTAATTTTAAAAGTGTAGAATGCCGTTCTATGACAGCCTTTGAGGTGCCAATTTATAACAAGCCTGGAGAAAAAGAGGTTTTCGTAGCTCGCAGTCATGCCAAAAATGAATGTCAAAAGTTAGTTTGGAAAGCACGCAATAATTTGGAGAAAAAGAAGGGCGTTTTGGTGCGATTTTAGAACCACAACACTAATAATATGTATAAAAATGCTTCCACTGGCAGCAACACAAAGCCAAAAATAAAATCACGATAGCATTTGTCACGAATGTGTTTATTATTTTATTCCTCCATTCATTCTTTCTATTCCATTTTTCAGGTAAGGTCCAAAGTGATGCGAAAAAACGCGGATGTGCCAAACAAACAAGTTGTAACACTAACATCACGTTTTAACCTTGAGGAGGAAGAAAGAGACTTTGGATAAAGTTATTATTGCAGGAGCTCAAAATGTGAGAGATACATTTCTCGCACCACATTTGGGGATGAAGAAGGCAACAACAATTTCGTTATTTTATGACATTTTTAAGGCACGTTGTCGGTCGGTCTTCATAGTACATGTGATTTTCTCACGTGCCCTTTAAATTTGTCTTTGATGACTTTTAAATTTGAGTTGAGTCTGGTAGAGAGAGGTAACATAACTTTTTTATGTGGTTAAAGAGCTAAAGTACAAAGATATTTCTTTTCTTAACCTCTCTAGTTCTTCTGCTGCCGGAAGCTACGTGCTCGTCGTTTCAGCCCTTTTCCACGGTAAAATTGATCACTTCTTTTTGGTTCTTTCCACTCCACATTTTGAGTACTCTTTAGAAAAGTGCAAAAAATGGCAATGAACATCCAGTGAACTAGAGCAAGGTCATATAATTTTCGAAATTGTGACGTATTGCCAATCCTGCCTCTCGTATGTCTGTTTTTATCGTCAAGTGAGCCTGATATTGACTGCAGATGATCGCTTTAAACCCTTCTTTTTACATCTCCATATCCCAACGTTCCATTCGGACTCTTTGCGAAATTGGATTTTCTTCTTCTCCTCCCTGTGTAGGAAAATGAGACTGTTAGACGAAGTAGTAAAAGTGTATAAGGCATCTTCCTTCTTCTTCCGGTTCTCCAACCGAAAAGAGCAAAAACGGAGCCTAGTTTTAACATATGAAGCTGTTTTTGCCCAGAGGCCGAAAATTGAGTTCCTTGACCTCCTATATTTTAACATCTTTCTTCTGTTGGTTGTGGCTGTTGTTGTTATACACTGACTTGATGAAACTTGAGATTAAAATCTTTGCTACTGCTATTTACATTTATGCATTTCTTTCTATTCTATTCATTCTTTAATCCCATTAATTATCATGTCATCATATTTTGACGTTGGGTGTGTAAAAAAGGCATATACGATGGCATACGAGGCATATGTATGAAATTCTCTTATATTTGACAAACTACAATCTTAAGCATAATTTTTGGCAGCTAGTTAAAAGTCACACCTTTTGACCTATGAAGTTTCACACTTATTAAAGCCCCCAAAATATGGTCTTTGGCTATTTGACCTTTCCCCTTCTTATTTGTATTTATTTAGACAACACTTATTATTATACAAGACGCGTAACAAGCCAAAAAACACAAGCTCTGCTGATTATGATAATAAAAACAGTCTCCGCATTTGGCCATGCCAGCTATTTTTTTATACAGCAACATCAAAGAACCCTTTTAAACTTCTGAACCGTTTTTGGTATTGTGTGTTAAATGTCTTGTTTAATTCCATGCATTACTAATTAACCGCACTATCAGGGCTGCTACATATTTTAATGTCCCTTAATACGTGTACTGCTAAGTTCCTTAGGACAACTCGAGCCCTGAAAACGCTTATCTCGACACAAAGGAACACGACATAAAGCATCTTGCCAAATACTAAAACATGTCTCTCGAATCTTGACAATTCTGCAATTTATATGAGTCATCTCGTACTTTACCCGGCCGCAACAGGATGTTCTTTGTGTCTGAAAACGCATTTATATATTGCGCATAAATCCAGCTAATGCGGCCATCTATGATGGCATTAAAACGTGTTGGATAATCCATATCTCGAGTGCACTGCTCTCCTATTCTTTCAATTCGCTCGAAGGCCTATTATGGCCATTGTCACCATAGAGATAATCTTCTCCTCTCTCGTGAGAAGAAGAAGAAGCCACAATATGTTGCTATTAATAGCAAGCTCGGGATTATTTTTAATGTGGCTGTGTAATATCATCCAATCTGCTGTTTCGGCAGGAGAGACGTCTGATTCGTTTTGCAGGAATGAAGATGAGTTTGAATGTGTAATCACTGCATGCAATGAAGAAAGGGTTGCCAGTATTGCACATCAGGCACTATACTATGATGGCATCCCCTGACGACTCTTTGCATGTGAGCTCTCTCAGACTTACAAAAGAATCTTCTTCTCCACTAAATTGCAGGTCTCCTCCTCCCAGATATGATATCTCCTAAACACACTGCTGAGCAACCTCTCATTTTGACACACGAAATAATACTCATGATGATTATTACTACAGTCATCGGAGGCCTGATTTTTGTGACACGAACATTTTTGATGTTTATTGCGTGAGGGGTTTGAGTTTTTATATTGCAACCCATCTATCTTGTTAATGCTTATTGAAGAGAAAATTAGCTTCATATTCAGAAGAAGGGGTTCGTTTTATTACGTTTCAACTCAGCATCTCACTCTTTTAATGCCCAAGAGTCATAAATCAAGAGGATATGTTTTCCATTCAGTTCACTGATCCTTTGATATGACTCATAGATGAAAGAGATATTAGATAAATCAAGAGGAAATGTGTTTGAAATGCAGTTTTTAGTAGAAAAAAGAGCTTTAGTAAAGTTAGCCGTAGTCAAAATATTCTTTTTGGAATTAGCCCCCGGTGGGATATTAATAGTCTTTATTGCAGTATTATTACATCTTGAGGGCTGCTAGAACAGCAAAGAGAACATGGCAAATACAATATTATTTAGTGTAAAGCAATAGGGCAGCCCTTATTCCAAAGTCAGGATATATAATAATAAAAACTACGATCATTTTTCCGCCAAAAGTCGGTGTCGTTAACAAAAATTAGTGACCGTGCTGAGAACCACAGGCAGCGAAACATAATTGATGGAGTTGTTCAAAAGTCATTCTTTATATTCTTACTTGCAACTGCCACGTGTGTTATGACGAATAAAAATAAATGCACCCGGATTGCTCTCTTCAAGGATCTTGTTTAGACACGCTCGATAAAACTCAAAAATGCACACACAGATCTGAAGGTCAATAAGGCTGTTATTAAATCAGAGTAACAACTGTGACTTCCAAGTTTCCAATTTCAATCTCTGAAACCTCAAGAGTCGTAAAGGATCGAGTCTTGAATGCAATCTAGAGCGTGGAAACATTTTCGCATGCTATTTAGTTGCCGAAAGGGTTGCTACACTGCAGAAAATTATTATTGTAAAGCTGTTACAAATAGCGGTCCTTCTTCGACTATGCTTTGCAGATTCTGTTAACCCTGGCAGTTACCTTCTCAAAACAATAGCCGCAAATGTTCTTCGCTGAGGAGATCCCGAGGAAGAATGAGGTCGATAGCGGTCTATTCATAAAGACAGATTCGCCCGAAAGAAGAACAATAGCGGCGTTAAGAGCGATCTCAATAGTGTTGCCATTAAACTGAATCGCTGTTTAGAATGTGTGCAAGATGGCTTCAGGGTCTGTGTTGCGGAGCTTTATGAATTCATTGAGTAATTAAGGCGGTTTGAGGCCGTAACGAAATTTTGCCTTTGCAGATTATTCGTGCTAAAACTAGTTTAGTGTTTGTTCGAATCAATTTCAATCGATAAATTCGCCCCCGTTTTGTCACACTTTAAACGGGACGATTCCAGTGGGCGTTTTCCACATTAAAATTGTCACTCGTGCGTGAACTCAACCGACGATCTGTTTACGGATTCCAATTATTCTTATTGCAATTGACACCTTCGTTCAAGGTTATTTTGTGCGCAATCGTGTGTGCGAAAGAGACAACAACATATGCTTGGACGCATCACTTAAAACACATTCTCTGGGTTTTCTTTTTCGCTCTCTGTCATGGGGTGAGATTTATGTGTCTTTCTTTGCTTGCCGCCGTGGTTTTCTCTCCTCTTTCAGAATGCATATACACACACCCATATATTCAGAAAAGGGCCCCTATTCTTAGCTACTTGTATAGTATTAAGCACGCTCCTCTGAGCTCTAGTTCGTGATTTGGCATTGGATCCGGAGCTATAGCTGGTTCAATGTACGGCCGCGTCGAAGGTGATTCATGAACGCTCTTTTTAACTTGAAATGGTTGCTGGTGCCTTGTTAGAGAAAGAAGAAGCGATAATTTCGTAGCCGCAGAGAAAATAAGAATATGATGGTCTGAGGCAAAGTATGTTGCAAGGAGTTTTTTTCTTGTGGCAACATTCTCAACACCGACATATACCGGCATTTAAGACATGCATTCAGAATTATCTTAAGGATTGATATCCGCAGCAAGACCTTGTAACAGCTGTTTCTCTAAATCCTATAGAGAAGCCGTTTAGTCGCATTTCTTCCTCGGCTGAGGTATTTTTCGCACTTCTCTCAAAGAGCTTTCTTTTCTTTGTCTGTCCTAGTTGGGTCTGATCGTTCTCTCCTAGCTCGGTGCGGTTGCAAAAAAATGCGAATAACGAGCTCTGGGATGTTTGTTGCAAACCGCCGTCTTGTGCTGGCGAGAAAGGAGTTTTTGCCGTTTGTTATATGCCCTGGAAAATCAGAACTGGAAGGTTACCTCCTTTTTTAGACTCCCTTTGGGTTATTTCACGTGGCCATATATCCCCTTAGTTATCCTTTTTACCTTTTAGTTGACTTTAAATAAAGAGAAACGGATTTAAACCCATTGCAGCCCTGCAAATATAAGAGTACATTTCAATCCTTTTATTGTATTCCTTGCTTTCTTGTTTTGTTTCTCCCAAGGTCACATTCTTAACCTTGGATCGATCCAACCAAATTCTTGATATGGATTAATCTTTGTTTTTATTCTCGCAAAAATGTTTCAGACCATTTGTGGTATAAATAAGAGTACTCGGTACCCCTAATGACTTTTTTCATCTCCTTACAGTGAGGTACATTAATCTGATGAGAAACAAAACAACATTAGGCCGAACCGCAATTAATTGAATTTTTGTGTTGTTTCCGGTCCTAAAATGACTTTACAAAGACGATTTAAAGTATGTTCTTCGCCCATTGAAAGTCAAACATGTGATATTTTTGCACATAAAATTGCCTTTCCGTTACAAATCTGGAGCACAGCTGTAAACACCGGGAGTGTTTATTGATTCAAACAATTTGGCCGTGAGACGAAGGAACATGCCTATAATAATGTCAGTAGCATATGTTGCCGTTCTCGTGCAAACACGCATGAATATGCATTTATATAACGTTTATTTCAGGTAAGAAACACTTTTCGTGGACGTGCAAGGACGAAAAACGACGCTTTTGACACGCAGTGACAACTGAAGAAAAGAATGACATTTCTGCATGTCATGCTCCAAAAACATGATCGGTGTTGCTGGCTGTGTGTGTATAACCTCGATAAACATTCTTTTATTGCAAAAGGTCGTCGTCTTCTAATGGTCCTTTTAACCCTCGTAAACCCCTCACGCTCACAAAGGGGGTTCAAAGTTATATGCTCTGGAATACATATATTATCGGAGGGGTGCTCATATCTCAATGATGGAATTTTCCTTTTGAGTCCGCCCAGACTTTCTGGAATGCCCCTCAAAATGGGGGAAAAGTCAGACATTTATATTGGAATATATTTCTGTCTTGTACATTCTCGAATCGTGGGTAGAATATTACGTTTAATGGTCTCCTCTCAAGCTGAGTGTCATTGCTCTCTCTCTTTCTGTGTGTGCGGGTGGTCGGAATATGCAGAGCGGGATTCCTCTTTGGGGATCACGATACCAAGAAAAGGGCATTCAGAGATATGAGCATTCGACAGGGTGATTAAATAAAGTACAATTTTTCCGTAGATTGTTTCGGAAAGTGATGACCACTGGCCGTGCCATTGATATTTCGTTGGAATTATAGCCCCACACTGTATTATCTGAGCTCCTTACTCCCATTCTTAAACCAAATGATGCATTTCTTATACAATCTTCTTTCCCCATGCAAAAAGTAAGACATGCTCTCTTTCACGTTTATTCTTGAATGAGCTCTACATTCAAAAGAGGATCGTTTTTGGCACCGCCAGATGCTGATCTAGACAGATCAGTATTTTCTCTCCTCAATGCCTTTCAATCAAGGGAACCCATTGTAAAAAGGACCAAGAAGATAAAAAGAGCAAAAACGACAATTGTAAAAGTCACGAGAGAGTAAAAATGTGCACAGAGGAACGAACTCTGTTTTATTGCCCAGCCGAATGTTGGACAGTACATTTTATCATGCTTAAAGCAAGAGTACGTTGCAAACTTTTAAAGCCCTTCTCTCTTATATTCTCAGACTGCGAAAAGTGCAACCATAAATAACTGGCCTCTATTGCAAAAATGCCGCTTTCTTTCTCTCTCGTGTCAAAATGCTCAGCTGACGGTATCGATTTTCCCCAAGTCTGGAAATAGGAAAGCTTCTTCAGCTGCTTGACTTTCATTCTTGAAAGCTGTGCAGCAGAGAAGACGAAGAAGTTGTTGCTATCCGAAATCAAATGAACCGTTGGGGTCGACTGAGAAGAGACAAAAATGTTTAATTAAGTCCACTTCATTCATAGCTAGACTTTCCTTCCTTCCCTCTCTCTAACGTCAAATGAGCTGGAAAAGAGAAGAGGGCTCTTTGTTATACAGTTGGTATAAGAAGAGTTAGGATTATGTCATTTTCTTGATGGGACTCTTAGAAAAAAGGTGACACTTTTGTCCAAATATTAGCACGTCTTCGCCTTGCACACGAAATATTAGAACAAAGGCCGTCGCCATGTAATTGCGGCCAAAGGGGAGTAAGTAGCATAACGACTGACAAAGAAGGCTGCTGCTGGCCTTCAACACTTGATGTGTCTCATAATAATAATATCCCGACGGACTTTCACAAAGAGAAGAGGAAGACAAAAAAGGCCTTCAAAGGACAGTTTTTATATTCTAGCAAACGAGACCGCTTTGACGTCAAGGCCAGTGGTGGAGAAGAAGCCTCTCATCTGTTATGTTATACTTTTAAAACTGAGTGCAAACAGGGAAACACAAAACTCTGCAAACATGTTCTTCGTTCTTGGTGGGCAAAAAGAGCTTTAACCGATCGATAATATTGGTTTTGGGTGGGCGTGTACGGAGCACAAATGCAATCAATGTGTCTTTGCACAAACTGCTTTCCCTTTTCCACCCTTTTTCCTCCTTGTACCCTGCTGTACGGAGACCAGTCATGCTTTCATTATAATTACCATCTTCTTTCCCCTTCTGATGGAACCACTTCCTAGACAGTTTATTGACCCTTGTGTCAGACCTGCTTCTGGAAGGGTTCTCATACCCGGTTAGGGGGACCGGACCCAGCTCAAAGCGATAGCATCACTTCCACCGCCACCCAAAAGAGCAATTGACCAAAAATACTCATACAAGTACTCTGGCCAATTTCCGGTTATTTGTGAGAGTGAAGCCAGCAGCGCACTTGCCTTTCATACCATCTTTGCAATTGCAAACCCACCGAGGCATGTCTTCAGCAAAAGCCCCTTTTGTGGGTGTTATTGTTATTGTTGCATTAGCGCAATATACACACAGCTATCCAGAAATGATTCATGCACGGTCGGGTGCTTTTATCCCAAGATGAAAGTATAACGGAGGAGGTTTTGTGTCAGCATAAAATGTTCTAATACGCTTTCCCCCCACCCACCAAGTTATAGCCCTAAGGAGTGTTATACAAGATGCTGACAGTACAATTTCACGTCATTTAATCCTACTTTTGTTCAACTGTATATATTTGACGTAAATCATCGTGGGCCACTTGAGCTCCTCCTTCTATAAAGATATCTGAGCGATGCACTCCTGCAAATAGGAAACTCATCGTCACCCAAAGAATGAACGATGACGATAGTTTAACTGATGACAGACGGAGATAAAACATCAAGGAGACATTTTTATTCTGATAGGAGAGAAGTCGTTTTTGTAGTTGATATTTTAACAACGGCTTTTCTATGTTATCCGTGTTTTACATCGTCACGGAAGAAATGGGTCATTTTGAGTTATCCAAAACCTGATTTTGTTCCTACAGCTGTGTTGTTGTTATTATGCAGAGAGCGAGCGGAACTTTCAGATGCTAATCGGAATGTTTTTCGCGTCTTGAGAATTGTTATTAGTTGCCAGTTATCAGTTTACAATCGTCACACCTGGGCGAAAAGGTTTTGGAGGCTGCTGGAGAAATTGATTTTAATGGTCAAAATATGACAATGCACATGAGTTTTTATATTCGTGGTCGTGAGACTCCGTTAACCGTTTGAATATTAATATATATTTATGTAGATCACTCTGGGACTGATGTACAAGTTTGGAGCATAAAATCCCATTTAATTTATTAATCCTATTGCATTTCTATCCGTGCATAATGTATAATATATTTGACCGGTGAAAGTTAAGTGAACAAAAATCAAAAGACTTCGTGTGTAATTATTATGACTAGTGCAGTGAACATGCAAATATTTTACCTTACTTTCTTGCACAAAGCATAACTTTAAAGGGTACATCTTATTTGGCATCTAATATGACAGATAACGGTTTTTACACACAATTTGCAGTATATTGATTCTTCTCATTCTCCAAAGGAGGCGCTAGGCCTGGACTACTTTTCGGTCTCTTTTTCAATCTCACACTGACAAATGACCCTATATTCCCTTCTCAGCCCTGCATATCTTCGCGTCTTTTATAGCAAGCAGATTATGCATTATTATTATTCTACTTTCTCCTAGATACGAAAACCTCGTTAATAAAAGTCAAATCCAGCCACGCTTTTCCTCACCACACATTTTTCATAGGTCAAAATCCAGAGCCTCGCCTTCGTAAAAAATGCGTTCTTTCCATTTTTGGCCCGGGCGAAAATCATGTTTCTTTTTCCCCGTTTGGCGTTATAAAATTTGTGAATGCAGCAATCTGTATGCAATGCATGATATCGCGCAAAATTTTGTTATATCCTATCTGGCTTCCATAATAACAATACCTCCATTTTAAAAGACACTGAGCTGGGTTGCCAACTAGTTAAGTTTAAAATAATCCATAAGCTTGTCATTGGAAACAGTTTAAGCAATTTAACGTTCTGCTTTTTGCAACTACTACGTCGCAAGTTTCGTCTTCTTCTCCCATTCAAATGTTTACTCAGCGCCTAAAACACACACAGAGATAGATGGAAAAAGCGACGAGGCTTCCTTCTCCCCCTTCTCATTTTATCTCCCCAGAGTCCGATTAGAAGCATTGTATATCTATCTGCTATGTAGGCCAAAAGGATAGTTTGTGTGTTGGAAGCAAAAATGGGTTAAGGCTTTACTTCTCATTATATCACGCTAGAGAGTTGTATGACTTTGCAAACATGTAAGTGATGAGCCATGCATAATTTTATACATTAGTTTTGCTTATACTCTTATTTATTATATGGCGACCCTAAAGCTCGCACATCATCATCATCCAGCGTAATCGGTCTTCATTCCATTTTCTCCTCATTTCCGCGTTTTCTGCTTCCAAAAACCACTTCTAGAGAAGGGAAGAAAAATGCAGTATCAAAATATGTGGAAAAGGTGAAATTCCGGAGAAGACTTTCTTTGCAACTGAAAATGTCGGTTTTAATTAGAGTCTGGTTCATTGAACCCGGTCGGAATTGTTTGACATGATGTGAAATTAAACCCGCTGCTCTAAGAGAAGTAACACTATTAAGATACTTCAGTGAAGCTTACATCATGTAAAATTGAGCAATTAAAGCCTATTTACCACATGCAAATGTTTTGTTATTACGTGTAAAATTGGCTTTTTAAGCTGACACACAATTTGAGAGATAATAGCCACGGAAAGACGATTAAACAAGTTTTTTTTACAAATGACTCCTTGCGTAAAAACAAAGTGTGAAACTTGTAGTGCGGATTCGTGACGATTATATACGACTGTTAAAGCTCTCAACTGTTACAATTATTGGCTGCTGTCTAACGATGCAGAGAAAAGGAATTGACCGCATTGAGATATTTCGTTTTTGCCGCTAACTGTAATTTCAAAACAGATGTATAAATAACAAGAAAAAGGCAAAAAGTATCTGAGAGAAAACGGGAAATATTCCATCTTTCCTTCCTCTGGCCTGAGGCAATTCTAAAAGTCTATATTGAATTAATTTCCCAAATCACATCTCTTCTTGATTTTCAATCAACTTTCTAAAATGTGCCATTTCGACATGGTTGGGAAACAAATATCCAGACAACTTTCCTGTATTCAGCAATATGATTGCAGAAACCGTTAAATATAAACTAGAGGTCACTTTGGAGCATGCAGCATCAGGTGCTTTGAAAGACATCCACCACCACCTGTGGTGGTTGATCCACTAGATTGGTTGTTTCGTGCAATATGACTATGGATTAGCCAACCATTTATTTTTAAAACAAAAATCGTACAACCGAGATATTTTTGAAAATCTTTAGTTATTATATATACAAAGTTAGTCCCTCTTGCGTTAGTAGTTCAGATCTACATTTTATGTGCCGGAATCGACTCTCCTTGTACATCAAACTAAATTTAAATCCGTGACCGATCTCATTTTCATGCATTTTTTGCTGCCATTGTAATGCAGTCGGAAATAGACGAAGAAGGTTCGCATACGATAGCAGGACCATTCCTGAATAAAGAAAATATGCAGCGCGGATTGGGGGTCAAGAATGAATTTGAACAATGAACCATTATGATGATAATTTTATACCATCCTTTGAATACAAAATGGCTCTGGGGAATGTATTTATAGCCCGGAGTCTGCTGATTTTTTAATTAATTCCCATTGTCAGGGGTCAATTGCGATCGCAAGAGTTTAATTAATGATTGGATTGGACCTCCCAAAGCGGGATGAGAATATTGTTATGGAGGCCTTGTATTATTATAATATCTTACATAGTGCCTAAATATTTAGTCCCAGATTCTGGAAGCCTTAAAATAGCAAGAATATACCATTCCAACATTTCATTCCGAATCCCTGCAGTGTAGCTAGTGAGCAGAAGTAGAAAATGCCATTAGCATAATGTTCCGCTTTTTCGTTCCTACCCCGTTAATTTCTCAGGAAAGTATTCGCTCCCAGCACTAGAAGAAGGCAAACACTCGGCGGGAATATTAAAAGTAATGCTAATGGGCTTAGCACGTACACATATGCATAAAAGGTACGTCTAAAATGCACAAGATTTGCATGCAGACAACCAACAGGGCTACCTACCATCTCTTCCGCTTTTAAAATGTCTTTTCGCGGCCCTGTAAGTCTCAAATTTAATTCTACAAGAATGAAAAACATTGTAATTGTCACGCCCCATTTTCGAGCGCAACAGATGTGTACAAAAAGCTTTCTTTTTCGACATCTTATTTCGACGACAACCTAAAGAATGTCGAGCATTTTGAGAGTGGAAAAGCGACGACCCCACCTGCAGCAAGGAGGGAAGAAATACCTTTGAGAGTAATAAGATAAAATAACGATTATCCCTGTCAGGGTAAAAAGAGTTTGTTGTGTGTGCAGCGAAAACAACGCAGCCGGTGGGATCAATGTTGTTGTTTTTGACTTTCTTCTTCTGCCCCTCAAAGTAGCGATTATAACGGCTGTAGTAATATTCCAATCTGGCAATTACCCCCCATTGATCTGTTGGACGATGCTTGGAGGGTGAAACACAACAACCTGTAGGCTATTATATTGGATACAGTGGGTTTAATATACGTAGCATAATCAAATAAAAATTCAATAGAATACATAATATCACTATATGTCATTAATGTATACCTTACTACCTCTAATAGTACCCAATATAAAGCCACTGTGCTTTGGTCAGATTCGCAGGGCGACTTTTACCATTCTTCTGCCTCTTCAAGCATCATTTGAGATGAGATTTTGGGCGGCCAACGGTTTTTCAAATTTATTTCAACCTGCTCCTGGAATTTGCTTTGGACAAAACCTGAAACAATACTCTTGAAATCAAAATGCTTTGGATTAAGACCACTTAAGGATTATGCGATTGTAGAGTGTAGTATGTCACATTTCCAGAGAAAGATTATAAAGATATTTAACTTTCAAATGCGATTATCATCAAATGACTTTATTTCATTTCAATGCCAAAATAAGGCCGACTGCATTCCTCAAAATTAAATACGAAATAATTGATTGATTGACTTCGACTTATTCCGAAAACAAAATCTAATATTGAATTTGGAGACAAATAATAGAATAACTTGGACCGCTATCATTGTTTAAGCTGCAAATGTGACCCATCTAACGTTTGACCTTCGCTATCCTTATATATATAACACTTGCTTTGTATTCTCTAAGCTACCTTATGAGATTCCAAGCCCGTTTTCATGTCTTCCTAATGCTACCACTTTATTATGAGCTCTCCCTTTTACGGAATTCTTAATATGCCGTAAATAGCATGATCCTACTTTTTATAAGGTCTGATTTAATGGTTCTGAAACGTAATTGTTTTAGTGTCATGGTTCGATAGCCAAGACTGGGTAATAATAACATTGTCCACTCATATGACATTGGAGGCGACAGACAAGCCCACAAATAAACATTTTGACAGCACTTTATTATCGTAAATCAGTTCATCTCAGTCGTAAATAACGCAATATCATCTCATGGTGTAAAGAACCGGTTTTGTAACTGAGGATAATTCATCTTATTATTCAACGGAAAAGTTGTTCTGAGGAAAGAAACTTCAAAAGCGAACCATAATTCACACTCTTTAAAGACGCTTTCTTAAATGTTTGGTCAGCAATTATTTTCTTTTAAACGGTAAGAAGGGAAAATAATAAACGACGAGGACGAAGGAACATTTCAAAACGTTGTAAATCATAAAAGTTTGGGACCGAATCCGGAAGAAGATTTTTGTCAAGAGAAACATTAACATCATTTCTTTCTACGACAATGTCGTGACCTTAATCTAGTAAATTTCCGACTTTTAAAGTACACAGTGGTTAAGCATGATGGCATGCTTCTCAAGTCTTTTACAAGTTTAGACCACTGTGCAGCCTTAAGAGGCCGTTTACGCATTTTATGGGGTTCAAAAGTGTACTCATGATTTCATTATACCCATGAAGGTCGTCGCTAAAACATGTCAGAAATAGTGCATAAACGCATTTAATAATGTTTGCTGTCACAGATTTTTGACAACATGTTTTCACAGCGACCGTGACCCTCAAAAAAGTAAAATAATGAACGCCTTCTGAGCGATACATTTTTGCACAGGAAAATTGCTTCCCATATCTTTATTGCCTGCAAAAAATGGAGATATATTGTGTACTTTTGAAACTAAAACCTTCGTAAAATGTTACTCTAGTGAACAACTATGAACATAATCTTCCTGCAACCGTGCTCAGAACCGAGGCCGGTTTTTGTTCTCTTTTATTTTTTGCTAATCGTGTTTTGAAATCGTATTTTATAGCCCAAACAGACGACATAGATCTTACCGCTGTACATTGGCAATCTATTGGCAATCTATTGGTTTCTCAGCACTGAGGCTCATGTAAACAGTGGGAACTCAGTACTGAGAGACCAATAGATTACCAATGTACAGCGGTCAGATCTATGTCGTCTGTTTGGGCCATTACTAAGTAAAATGTGATTTCAAATGCGATTAGCCGCGCGTTTAGCATGAAAAAAGGAGAACAAAAACCGGCTTCCGTTTTAATGTCAACTACGTTGCCGTCATTAAACCCATGCATAAAAACGAACGTTATGTTAATCCCTCCCCAAATTGAGCCACTTTAATAACGAATTATGTCATACAAGTTGTAATTACGCTTCAGATGATCTAGATGGTGATTATAAAACATCTCATATGATGATAATGTCTCCGTTTCAACCGACGCAATTTGCAATTGTGACCTTCAATGCATGACAGGCAAGAATCAAGCAAAGAGGCAATTAGCTCAAAATATGAAAAGAGTTTTGCTCTTATTAATTTTTGACATTGTGTCACGCGACATAAAAAATGCGAGCAGCAATTACAATTATTGTAGCTGTTTTAACATTAATTTAAATCAAGTAGTACCATCTTTGACAGTTATCCTTGTTGTAAGTGTTTATACTTAATTCGATTCTTTTCTCCATTCCAGACATGTCCCGCAACAAGCTTGTTGAGCTTCCCTCCGAGTGCACCGAGTTCGAGGCCCTCGAGCACCTCGTGCTCTACCACAACACCATCAGGGGCATCCCTGAGACCATCGTGTACCTTCAGTCATTGCAGTATCTAGACCTCAGGTAAGAAAAATAATTGTAATTCATTCTCATTTCTTGCCTTAAATCTGAAAGAACGAAAGAAAAATCCGCATGGCCTTAATTACAAGGCAGCATCCGCTCATTCTTGTTTTCTTTCCATTCATCCATTTTGGCAAAAGCGCAAAATTGCATTCAGCGCACATGCATCATCATCATCATCATCTACATTCGATTTTCTCGCTTCTACTTTTTGCAATTATGATCAATGACGATCAGCCCATTAGGACGATCCATAGACATACAGATGTTACTAGAGCTATCGGTGGCATCCGTTACACAGAGCACAGACGCGATTATTAATAATTTGGAGAAAATTGCTTTTTCTGAGCAGCAGATCATGTACTTATTTTTCCTTCTTCTTGCGCAAACACATGATTTGGAATACGTATCAGGGGTCCAAACTGGGATGTCAATTAGCGTGTTTATTCACGTATTCGACCATCTGGCAACCCTGCTCGACATCAAATTCCCCTTCGCACTCCTGATTTATTAGTTTTGTTTATAATATCAGCACAGGGAGCATTTGCAGCGAGCATCTGTTACTCACTCGGAATAAGCAATCTCAATATTTTTACGCGGTGACATTTAGACTGAGGGTGTGAAGTTAAACGTAGGAAAAATATACGGCCATGGAAATAAACTGCCTGGCTAATTTAACACAGCGGTTAAAACTTATTTTTAGGTCTAAAACAGACAAATCTCCAACCCCCATTTTACGACCTTTTCAAAACTATTTCTCCCCACAACCCCCTCAGAATCCTCGTTACAAACAGTCGCACAAGTGCGAGAGAGGATTAGCACTTTGCCAGAAGGCTTAAAAACTCTTCGTATTTAGCCTGTAGGAAGAACTGAAAGTTGCAACTTTCAACGCATAATCCACTGCAATTGTGCTCAAGACAAGTCTGACAAAGGTGTTGTTTGAGTATTATTGACTGCGTGCAGGTTTGCTGTCAATCAGGATTTGCATAGGCGTACACAGTTGTGCATTTATGCATAGGTATTCAAAGTAATTAAATTGTTCAGCCCTGTTATACGTCTATGGCCATCTCCCACCCACCCCATGGAATGTTCCTCCTCCTCCTCACTTTGGCGCAGCAAACACTTCATTTTCGTTCCAGGGGGATTTTCGTTTATTCCACTTTTCCCCCTTTGCATTATTTATTTATCAGCACAGCGCAGCATGAAAGGGAAAGAAAGAGGAAAGTCTCCTAAGAGAGCATGCCACTCACAAAACTTTTCTCTCAAAAAGTGATGCTTCCCTGTCTACTCTTGTTGCTCTGCCTTTTGCTGTCATATCCCCACTGAAACGCCTACGCTTTTGAAAGGAAGGAGTGAAGATGCTTTCAATTAACTATGTTTTTGGTTTTTATAAACTTAATTGAACAAGTGTTTAATATGCGTAAAATTGGGAGACCACCACACACTATCTTAGACGTATAAAATTCTAAAAGGGATGTAACTTTGGGGAGACATAAAGTCCAATTTTCTACGTGGGGTAAAAGGAGGAAAGGGTGGAAAAATAAATAGGGGAAAGACTGAGGGGAGAACATGGGGATAAAATGAGAACAGTCTGGTACAAGATCTTAGGACAAGTCGAGTTACACACAGATATATTGCTCTTGATATGGGTGTAATCGAGATATAATTTTGATATTGATCCAATGTCCTGAAAGGCAAGCAAGAGTCTTGATACAACAACCCTTTTTTTCGCTCCCTTCCTTCTCCTTCTTTATTTTGTGTCATCGGAGAGCAATAAATTCGACTGGAAGCTTTTACTTTTATACGTCGTCAACAGTGAGGGTTGCTGTTTTACATTTCATTCAGTAGTGGTTGTAATTTGTTGTCGGATTATGATAAAAGAGATATTGGATATCCTGAATATTTCCTCCTCCATTTCATCAATGTTTGGTCAAATGGAGCTATTATGACGGCTATAAAAAAATACAAAAACAACATTGCTAAACGTCTTATGGACTTTAAAGGTTATTTGTACCATCACTCCTGATATTTTGTTATTAGTTTAGCGTGCTCTTTTATCGATATTGGGCTGGGAAGGCTAAATATGGTCACTTGCTTTTAAAAGTGTTGTTGGTCTGCCTTTATAAGGCTAGACTGGACAGAATGGGCTGAAATTGACCAATATGTAATAAATAGGTTTTATTTTTATGCCTTCGTCGAGTAATGACATTCTTTTTTCTTTCTGCCGTAATGGCGGCTAGCCATAAAAGGCTTCGTTTTAAGCCTCAATGGAGATATGAGAATAGTAAATTAGCCAAGAAAAAACTTCATTAAAGGCTAATCCGTTGAAGGGGGAAGGAAGCAAGTTGTTTACTTCTTTTGTTGTATTATGCCAGCATTTGCAAGGGCATATATTTATCCATGATTATAGACTCTCTTTGTAAACTCTTTGCCAGGGTTGCCAGATTTCATTGGGCGTCTATAGTCTACACACAGCACAGTATATTTGCAGGTAGTTTTACCTTTTTAAAGGTATTAGCACCGCTGAGTCGATGACCCTGCAACGAGGGTTATAATTATCCCGTGTAAATAAAGAGCGGAAGAAATATGCGACATGACCGCAAGACAAAAAGGAACTTATGGCCAGTAAATATAGCTAAAAGCGCGTAAAACACGCTTAAGAGATTTTTTGGGGGGTTAATTGTAAAGTGCACAAAATACGTCTCAATGTCTAAACTATAAAAATTCAACAACTCAAGCGTTAATGTAAATCAAAACTATCTTCAGACACCAACTGCGATGTTAATCCATCGAATGTTTTTGCCGAGCAAATATGAATTTTACTATCTTGATGGCTTCACCGTGATTACACGGGGGCTGGAGAGTGTAAAAACATTTTAAGAGGGAAGAAGAATTAAATCTGATTTATGGAAGTATCTCAAGGTGAAAATCTGAACGGGAGATTAGCAAACAACTGCTAAGTAGGGTGTTAAAATGGACGGCATTACGAAATGAGGTCTAATGACCTACTGACTTAAACATTTATCTTATTATTTACAAGAGTTAGAAGGTGTCATAATTCAGGCTATCTGCAAAGCTAACGTTCAATTTGGCTTAATTAGATTTTGTATTTGATCCAATTTGACACCAAAAAAAAATCTTTAAAAATGTTGAATAATGGCTGCCAATTTAGCAGGAAGGAACCCATAACTCCTTTTAGCAGTTTTAAGCCCTACTTAAAGACACCCTCTGATAGATATGCATACTTTCAAGGGTCTTTGGCTCATTATTGTTACTGACCGACGCACAAACCAGAAAGATCTCATTTTATGTGCCAAATAGGCTAAATACCGACTTCTCCGTCAGAGTATGAGAGCCTACTCTCATTACGGCACATTACACATTAGAGCTTAGCAACTATCTTGCCAGATTCTAAGGGTTAAAATCGTTAAAGGAGACGCCATTTAACTTGATTCAATTTCTACCACTAATGTTTATTTTCTTCCAGCCGCAACCAGCTGAGCTATCTCCCCCCGTCCCTGTGCCAGCTGCCCGCCCTGCAGGTGCTCATCGTCAACAACAACCGGCTGGTGAGCCTGCCCGAGGAGGTCGGACGGATGCAGAACCTCATGGAGCTCGACGCCTCCTGCAACGAGATCGCCCACCTTCCAGTGCAGATCGGGGATCTGGCGGCACTAAAGTCACTGCACCTCAGGAGGAACCACTTGCAGGAGATTCCAGTCGGTAAGTGCATCTCTTATTTGGTCTGAACACCCACCTAATACATGCAATTAATAGTTTCTTGATAAATGTGCTTTAATAACCAGACGAGTGGACCGGTTTCCTCAAGAAGTCTGAAATAGGCGGCTGCCCTCTTGAAAGTTATAGCACTGCAGTTATCTGTCTGGCTACTTATCCCAAATGAGAGAGGGAAGGAGGCGTTATCTCGCAACTTACTTCCAAGAATCCCTGCTTCGGTTTCGCTCCCAATCCATTGCGCCAAAACCGTTTAAAAGCGGCAATTTTCATAGTAGCGGGGTCGTTTTTGCACTCTAGTTCTCTCTCTTTCTTTCAAGACCGCGTCATAATTAGCAGTCTTTGAAACGAAAACGAGCTGAAGTGCTTTTAATTATTCCTCAAACATGCCATTGGCTCGATGAAGAAAGAGAAACAAAAATGAGGCATTTCCTGCGGTCAAAGCACGCGTTTTCTTGTACACACATTTGATGTAGTCAAACTGCTGAAATGCTTCTGTGTGGAATTTGTAATGGAGGAAATTCCTGCAGAGGTAAGACAAATGGAATCTTGGTGTTGGTGGAATTTTTGAAAGGATAAAAAGGAAATATTTACGGACTCTATTCCACTACACACCCACATCTACTAATCAAAGTTTATATCATCAAATTTAAGAATTTTCATCTAGTTAATAGTGTTTTATTTCTTTTCCAGAAATATCTTACCTCCAGCTCACCACTCTCGACCTGTCTGGCAACCGCATCTCCGTCCTGCCGGTGGAGCTCAGGTTCATGACCAGCGTCGTCAACCTGAACCTGGGGGAGAACCCGCTCACTTGCCCGCCAGCAAACGTAAGTGATAGTATAATTAAAAATGCAATTATTTAATAGGTCCGAATCATGGTAAAAACCTTTTTAACATGAATTTATTCTTTGATCGACAGCATAAACTGTGCTGTTTTGATGATAATAATTACAGGGCACGAGATCGGCCCATAACAATCGGCAATATCGCGTGCTCGCAATCAATTTTCATGATCTTTCCAGCTTTGCTCTCGCGGTCGCGTGCACGTGTTCAAGTATCTCGAGATCCAGGCCATCAAGGAGGATCGCAAACGGGGGGTGCTCACGGACAACGAGTACAGGAGGAGCTACAGGAAGACGGGAAACAGTCAACTGAATGACTTCAGGTAAGGAGTTATGCAAAACTTGCAGTTTGATTGGTTATTTAATGGCCACATTCTAATGTAATTTCAGATTTGCGAACGGCTTCAATGCGGACGCGCGTCGCAAGCGCCACACTGCGGACTCGGGCTATGGCAGCGAGCAGCCGCTGGACCGGCGATGGTCACAGGAGTTCACCCAAGAGGTCAGTATTAAACCTCTGTTAACCGTCTTTGAATGTTTTGTAGTAGTCGTAAACTGCATGCAAGTGTTTATGAACGTTGTTGCTTTCTGTTTTCTTCGTGTTTGTTGCACCTGTACATTTGATTATCAAGAGTAGTTGAATGTTAGGATTGTTCCCAGTTTCAAGACGTCGTAAGAACATCTTTGGATATATCTAGTAAGAGGGGGCGCGTTTATTGAGGCAATTAGATTTAAGGGAGAAAAAGAGACATTTTGGGGGCATGCTAGGGCCACAAAAATAAAACATAGAGGCACGTTTATAGAAGCAGAAGCCCCTTTTATGGTAGCAAAAAGTCCATTTTAAAATAAGACGACGAATTTAGGTCGTTCGTTGCCCTTTTGTATTCTCCTCATAATAAAATAACGCGGAAATAAGAAGAATGTAAAGCAAAACAGTTGTGTGCGACTTGTGGCTTTTGCAAATGCATCATATTATTCCTGCAATCCGTCAAAATGACGCTTGCTTTTACGCATAATAACGCTTTTACGCGCTGATTCAAGTGTGAAGCCAAAAGTGCGTAGGTGGAAAAAGAACGTAAATTATGATGAAGGATCGACTGAGTAATTGATCTTCATATTTCTGACCTCCCAGTCTTATAACGAGGAGGATCTTTTGTGCCATTGTTTAATATACGAGTTGTGACAGTGGAGCTTCTTTTTGTAAAACTACCCACGCTAAAATGGGCGTTATTCCGTTTCTGTCGCGCGACTTGGAGATATTCCGTTGTGAAAAAACGGGATTCCATTTTGCAAAGAAAGGGTTACCAAAGGATGATGCATTAAACTGGATATAAAAAAAGTATAATGAAACCAAAAAAACATGGGACATGACCAATTAGCGACCCTTTCCTTTGTAAGTTGACAGGAATACTCAACTTATTTGAAGATTATTCTACGTTAGATATAGCAGATAACGGATTTAATTCACAAAACCCTCTATAAACTGTCCTGTACATAGCATAACCCCCGTGTTCCGTGTCTCTTTTTCGTTCCCTTATTTTTCATTTTTTGTCCTTCCCCCACCCAACTGAATAGGTCATGGACATGCACACCGAGGACGCTCGTCGCATCGTCCTGCGGGCGGCCAATGCACACCCGCGGAACGGCTTTCCTGCGGCCGCGCCGAACGGCCCACAACGCCTGACCTCGCTCAAGCAGCAGCAGGTGCTACAGCATCATCAGATGCACCCGCCACCCCAGCCTCAGCCTCGTGCCTTCAACGGGTTCCACCTCTTCGTCCTCGTCTACCTCATCCGGGTACGGCTCTGCTGGAGTAATGATGCCGCCTCCGAGTGAGCCGGCAACTCCTCCGAGGCCAAACATGTCTCCCAGCAAGAGACTGCCAACTCCAAACAGGTTGTTACCACAGCATCACCAACAGCATCATGCGGTGGGAAACATCTCAGGCTTAGAGGATGAATTTAACAAGGTTTGTTTCGTATGTAGTGTTACCAATTATGTACTTTATAGAGCTTGTTAATAATGCCTTAAATCTGTTTTCCAACGTCTTAATTGCCTATTTCCTTCTCCTCAGATGATGAGCGGCATGTTTGTCTCGTCACCCCACTCGGAGCAGAAGCAGTCCAACCTGGCCAACAGCGACTGCCACTTGCCGTCGTCAGCCGGAGATGTCTTGGACGGCGGATCTGGAACCCCAAGAGGCGAAAGTGGAAGTGGGAGCGGCAGTCCGGACGACCAGGAGAAGGAGGAGCGAAGGAGAGCCGCTCACAAGGTGCTAGGGAAACAAGGGTAAGAAAGACTCTACTTTGGAAATAAATCGTTTTATAGAATAGAGATTAGTGCCTGTATCGCAATCTAAACACAGAAGCAATGTCGGGACCTTGAAGAAGAAGATCGTTGCCGGTGGGAGTGTCAGAACGCTGCCACGTCCGCAGACCTTTGCGTCCAAGTTCCCGGCTTCTTCAGCCAAGACCATGACTCTAGGGAGGTCTCCAGAGGTGGCTCCTCCTCCGAACCGGAGCTCTCTCGGAAGACCTCCGACGGTGTCTTCCACTCCAAAGAAGTCAGCCGTGGCGGGGAGTGCCTATGTGACCATTTTGAGGAACAATCTGAAGAGTGCCAGTGTCAAAAAAGTTGTCAACGGGTTAGAATTGTCCAACAAGATAGTTTTGAGAATGACTCTCTCAGGTTGCGGGCTCTAAAATAAGCACACGGAGGAAAAAATATTATATCTTTTTAAGGGCGGGATTTGATTTTAGAGTACTTTTCCTAGATGCACTTTTCCATCTCTTTTATGTGATCGTTTACTATTCAGATGATGCACTTTTTTCCGTTTTATCCTCTTTCGTATGATTATTATTTTACCACTCCATTTTATTACATTACCAAAAAGACTCTACCTCAGCCTTCCACGTATCTTAGGCGCTCACATGCACAATTACACAAGCAGCCCTTGATCACTCTTATATTCAGTTCGTATAATTTACCGTCTTTTTCTCTCCACAGTCCTTCTTCTCCCTTACACAACCACCCTGTCCCTAATGCCCCTAACACTCCTAATAAAACTGCCTTAAAGACCCCTAACAATAACACCCGCCCTACGATCAAATCCCAGTTACCCAGCCCCAGGCACAACGGGCCGTTGCCCGTGCCTGCCTCGACGACCCAGTCCCAGCTGCCCAAGCTGCCCTTGAAGGCCAGTCAGCTCCCCACGCCCAACAGTGGCACCCGAGCCGCTCCTAAGCAGCAGACCAAGCAGCAGCAAGTGCAGACGTATAGGTAACGCCGCGTTTTACCAACAACTCTTTGGCTTTTATTCAACTTTTACTTAACCGTTTTTGCTTCTTCATTAACATCGCTACCATGCCAAGTGGAGCGGATAACCAAACTCATCATCGTTACCATGTTTTGCAACCAAAAATTGTGCTGGCAAATGCAACGTTTAACACAAACATCAATCAGTCAATGTCTCGCTTGCCTCGTTTTCTTGCTGGGAAAAGAGACATACGTACATGGTTAATTAACCCATTGCTTTGCTTGTAATACGACAACTGATGACCATTTGAAGCTTATACCCAAGGATGTTTAAGTACAATGGATTGGAGAAACGACAGGTGACGAATTTTTACTGTAGTTTTTACTCAGCTCCTCCCTTTTTCTTCCTGAGTTGTTTCACCTTCACAGAGAGTGCGCTTTTATTACTTGGAGTGCGCTTTTATTACTTTCCTTTACTCTGCCTTGGCATTGACGTACGAATGCTTATGCTTCTATGCATTAAACCACGGAAAGAAGCTTGCTCTTCTCACGAAACCTGACCAGAGCAAAATATGCAGCATTCAGAATTACTACAGTACTGAGGAGTATTCTCCAATCCTTATAACTTAAACATCCTTGCTTATACCTAACATTCATTTGAGAGGAGGAAAGAGCCTTAACCCAAATCCTAACCCAATTCCTCTCTCTTTCTCTACTAAAAACAACGGTTATATCTCAATGCTGCCAAGTCGTAATCATTACTTCTTTTGCGCTCCTAATCCCACAAGACGGAAGAACGGAAGGCTCAAAAGGGTCAAAACGTGGCCTCTTTTCAACCCATCTCCTTGACTCCTCCTGTCATACAAAGTCGTATATAACTGCCTGAAAGGGACAAATTAACCCTCTAAGCCTTTATAATAATACCAAGAACGTCCTTGCACCACTGACCTCACCATAACCTCAATTTGTATATAACGTAACACCATATCAACATTAATACTGTAGACATTTGATCATAACTTCAGTACTGGGGGATACAGTCTTACTGCACACATAAGACGTCCACAAGGCATCGGCTTTAACTGGTGTTCTTTCCTTCTTCCTCTTTTCCAGACAATTCAAGGAGCAGCTTCGCGCCCAGCGTCAATCGGAAACCACCTACCAACAGCAACAGCATTCCATGTACAGCAACACAACGACCACGACTTCGACGTCCAACAACGGCGCCTTGTCCTCCTCCTCCTCCTCTTCCAGCAGCAGTCGAGTCATGTCAGAGAAGTCTGAGAAGAGAGTGGTCATGACGTCGTCGAAGCAGACCAACGGAGCGTCATCGTCAGGGTTCGATGTTAAATCAATGCAAAAGGAGGCAGTGTTGTCCTATGTCAAGGTGAGAGGCAATTATACATGCTTTTAGTTCAGAGAGTAATATTCCTTTCCAGTCCAAAACTGGCAGCCCCGCCCATAGCCCGTCTCACCATCACTACGAGAACCCAGGTGGAAGTAGCAACGGGGGCAGCCCGTTACGGCAGCAGGCCAAACGATCGGTCGCCGGCGGTGGCAGCGGGTCCACCTCCAGTATCCCCCAGCCGACGTCCCTGGGCAGCAGTGGAGGTAGCGGCAGTATGGGCAGTCTCAACGGGGTCAGCGGCAGCAGAAGGGACGTGGAGAAGTCTGCCACCGCGGATGCGCACATCAACCAGCTCAGAATGGTAATAATGAAATATATTGAAATATTTTGGATTTGTATTCACCGATTTTTCTGCTCCTTTCAGCATATTGAGAGCCGCTTGCGCATCACCCTGCCAGAGGACCTCGCTGTGTCGCTACAGGATGGGGTCGTGCTCTGCCATATCGCCAATCATGTCAAGCCGAGGGCAGTGCCGAGCATACACGTTCCGTCGCCAGCGGTGGTGAGATGATTGATACCATTCTTTTAATAAATATACTTTAATGCTGTTTCTCATTGTAGCCCAAGTTGAACGCGGCCAAGTGTCGCAGGAATGTGGAGAACTTTCTCCTAGCTTGCAGGAAGATCGGAGTCAGAGAGGTAAGAGTTTGGTTTGCTCTTAAGTTTGATTTTGCTCCTAATTTATGAATGCCAATTACTAAAAACGATTAGATTGCTTGGAAATAATTCGTCTTTTAATAGAGGACACATATTTCTGGGGAGTGCATAAAACAGAAATAAATATATCTGTTTAAAATTTCATTTGGAAAGTACTTTTTGGTGCTTGGCTGTGCATTTTATACTACTTTTTTTAATTTGATCTTTTCTCAAATCACTTCTTCACTCTTCTTTACTGCATATAACTCACAAACTATACTAACTCTCCATAGACAAATAACAATCAACTAATTACTTTCTACCTAACACTGTAGATCTCCAACTCCTAAATATACAGTTCCAGTACAGCAAGCTAAACTCAAACTAACATCATACCGCTTTGTCTCTTCTTACTGATACTTAACAATACAGTACCAGCCTTTTATCTTACCTTGCAGGGAAAGTCTTGATAAGCATATAATACAGTACCCGCCCTTTTGGTCTTTTGAATATTTGCATCGTACCAAACCTTTGTCTTGCATTGTGTATAAATGTACATCGAGGGATATGTCCAATGATTATGTGCCAAACTTCATAAAAAGACGATATATCGTATCAGTTTCAACCTTGATCGCAGTGTTAGAGTCTCTGTTTCAGTTCAAGTTGTGTTCAGTTCCCAATTTCCGTCACCAGGTCTTTATAGTTTTGTTCCCATTCTCATAATTATTGTCACCCTAATTAACCGTCACCCTCATTTAACCCATCGTACGTTATTGCACCTCTGTCTCCTATTTAAGTTGCTTTTTTATCTCCGCGCCCGCTTTACATACCAAGCACTAAAAAGCATCTCAAAGCAAAGATTCCCACTTCATTTTTAGCCTTTAATGCACCCCCGAGCAATATGAACTTTTACCAGAACTTCTTTAACCCGGGGTGTTTTCTAATGAAACCATTTTCTCCTCCTCCTTCTCCTTCCTTCCCCCTTCCTTGTCCTCCGATTAACCCAGCCGGACCTGTTCACCTGGGGTCAGGTCTGGCCCTCACTCGAGCCCAAGCCCGTGCTCGCCACTCTCATCACCCTGCTCGACATTGTCGACCTCAACGCCACCGACAGCCACTTTAGCCTCGAGGTCATCACCGACCACGACGAGGAGGAGGAGGCCGAAGAGGAGGAAGGAGATGACGTCATCTACCCAGACCTGGTGCCGAGGGTGCATCACCAGAGGAGCGCCTCCCGCTCGGAGGTGTCTTCCGAGACGGCGGCTGTGAATCCGGAGGAGCGGTCTGCAAGAGAGCGCCATCTGGAGACCATGTCCCTGCTCGTCATGCTCCTGGCCATCGCGTGGCTGCTCTACACGGTCAAGCCGGAGCCATACTTTGAATACAGTCAAGGATGATGTTGATGTGATATGTTGAATTTTGGTTCGCTTTCAAGAAGAATATTTAGTTAATCGCCCGGGAGAAAACGGAATTTGATACGTAGAAATATTGAAACACTTAGTCAACATGCGTTAAATTTTATGTGATATATTTTCTATTCAATGCAGTTATTGCTGCTGTAACTAAACGAGGAAAAGTCAATTTTGGAACACTTTTGTACTTTTATTATATTAGGATATTCACCCTATTTTTGCAAGCATTAATTCTAGAATATATTGCTTCCTGGTCTTGCTAATAAATACTCGTTGTAATAAAGTACACTACAATACAAAAGGCTGAACAAAATCATTGGACCTATTCTGAACGGTAGCAATAGCTGTTGACGTACTAACAACAAACGCACGATGCTTGACCAAAGGTGGGTGCACGGAGATTAAAAACAAAATACCTTGATTAATTTCCACCTTCATTTCCTTCAGGATCTCATTTGCTCTCCCGCCGACGTACTTGAGCCACGCAAGCAGGGCACCGTGCGCATCGCAATCTCAGTATCGGAGCTGCTTCGTTTCTACCAGTCCAAGATCCAGGTCTCGGGCGGTCCCTCGGGGCTGCCCACGGCTAATGGAATCAACGGTCACGCGGCCCTCAGGGCTTAACCCGGCTTGAGCGATGGATATTAAAATGTGAGGAAAAAAAGTTAAAGATTTCAGTCGCTATGTCATGTTGGCGTGCTCAAATGTTCAATAGTTCAAGCTGCTCGTCTAATTTAGTTACTTCTCTTCTTTCAGATCCTCGATACTGCTTCTCTTGAAAATTGATGGCTATATATACAATACTAATAAAACACGCACCAAGAATGTGTATTATTTTTTTGTTCTGTGATGCTGCGAAAGAAAAAATATGATAAAGATTAGCTATAAAATAGGAGAAAATCATTCCCAAATTATATATTACTTTCTTCATCCAAATTAACCAGTTCCTTTAATATAGATATCTGTCCTTACCAAGTATGAAAAAATGGGTGCTTCAAATTCAATTATAAAACCATTTGCGATAATATGAAAGAAGATTAAAAGATTTGGAACATTTATTTTTGTATATCGTTCAAAAGGGGAGTGAAACAGCCATAAATATCATTGTCAAATCCCTCAAATGGCAAAAGGAATGAAGTTTTGGAAAACGTATATTATATGATAATTAAAGGATATTATTAATATGTGTGTATGATCTAGTCATTTCAGATCAATAAGAGTATCCAAATATATATCCAATGAACATATATTATTGAATGATTCGCCAAAATATTTATTGTAAGTTTAGATTATGTAGCCAAGCAGAATTTTAGTGTTACTAGTGATGTGAAAAGTACATGAGCCATACGTCAAGCGCAAACCTCATCTACTTAATTTACTCCCCTCTTCATTGTTATTAGCGGATGCACCATCAAATTTCCCTCCTTGACGATGGTGCCTCCTGGTCTTCCGTCGACCTCTGCGCTCAAACTGGGTCTGCACAGGCTTCATGATCATTTCCTCCACGGACTGTTCTGTCACTACTGCATATTCGTCCACCAGATCACACACCTTGCTCAACTGCTCATACTGCTTGGAGCCGGGAGCCGCCTCCGTGCGAACACGATCAATCAACAGCTTCATCAGATCAAATGACACAATCGGCCGGATCTTTCCTTTCAGCATGCGCGCTAGCTCCATTGACTTGAGTGTAATATCCAGTGCCTCCTGTAGCCGTGAGCACTCCAGATAGAGGGCCAACTTGACATTGAAGGCGTTTGAACTTGTACGGATGCCCATGGAGAGGATGTCATTTGCATAGCTCTTATCGCCAAGGAGAAGGGCCAGGTGAGCAATGAGGACAAATGAGCGGTGCGTGGGAAGCTTTTGCAGATTGGGCGCGGCACTGAGTAGCCGGGTGAGCTGATCTAAGGCAGATTGGCTGCGGATATGGTGACCGGCTGCAGCAGCAAGGAGGAGAGTGTTGCTCTGGAATGGACAAGAATAAGGATTTTTAACAATATATTTTAATTATTACATGTCATAGAAAGACAATTCCAGTGAACTTGGGTCTTACCTGTCCTTTATCCTTTTCCCATCCTTTCTCCACCTCATTTAGCACCTCTTGATACATGGCCGCATTGTACAACGTCATGAGATGACTGAGCATGGCATCTGTGTCATTCTGCTCCTGCAACACCCGTTTCACATTTAGGTCCGCCATCAGCTCCATTGACTCCTGTGGCAGCCGCAGCTCCTGGCAGTTCCGAAAGAACAATCGCAACAGGACATCTATGTTGGGGGGAACGCGGGTGTCGGGGTGGCAGGCAGTAGAAAGAACCTGGGAAAAGAATATTCTATTGACATTTTGCGATTGACAACATTGAGGATTATTTAGATAATAACATCCAGTAATTTTAGAATCAGGGCTTAAGAGTAATACATAACAAGCAATGCATTACTTTTTAAAAGCAATTAATATCATTAACTTTTATAGAAATTAATTTTAATACTTGTGATCAAATTTTAAAGCATTACTATTACATGCAATATGTATGTCAATCTTTTTCTATGTAGTAAAAGAGGTCAGCATATTTGGCCCAAAAATGGCCATTTTGGCTTTTCAACGATCTGCAGAGTAAACATAGATTGGAAGTATATTTAAAAAAAACGCGGTCTTAAAAAAAGATATATAATCCTATACCATGACATAAAATGATAATGGAGTATGCAAAACTACATTCAATACTGCAGCATTCTCGGCAGAAAAGCCACCTTTTGTGAGCTGAGCTTGTGCTGTGTCAGAAATCCAAAATGGATTCATTCAAACCATTTTTGCAGATGTTCCTTTTTTTACTTCAACTTTAACTATATATCATCAATCTATGGCTACTTACATATCTGAGGATGATACATCTTCAATTACAGTAGTGTTAAACATTTATGGTTGGTATGGGAAAAGACCTCGTTTATTTGCTAAAAAAGTATTATGTAATAGTAATGGCTTCTTACTTTTAGCCAAGAGACAGTAATAGTCATGGAAATCCGATTTTAAAGTAATGTTGTCACCTGCATGATAAATTGCATGTCCTGCTGATTTTCCGCCAATAGCAGGACTGTGATGAGGTCCTCCTTGAAGATATTCTTGAGTCCGCTGTCTGCAAATGCCTTTGTGACGCGCGCCTTCACCATGGGGCTGCTGGACGACGCTTGCAGCTGGGTCTTGTGACGCAGCTCACGGTGCTGCGGCAGCTGGAAGTGAGCGTCGCTGAAGATGGGGCGGTGCACGCGGTGCTGGAACAGGAAGACGGGAGACGGGCTCAAGAGGGTGCCCGTGGCCCTGCTGGGGCCAGGGCATGGGCCATGGCCATGGCCATGGGGACTGACACGGAGGCGCTGGCTCAGCGATCTCAGGACCAGACGAGAGACCGGCAGGGTGGACTGCATGTTACGGCAAGAGGAATTCCTTCTGTTAATATGTGGACTGTTCTGGCTTTGAAGGCAGCGTTTTTGGCAGTTTGGCATCTGTCCGAACTGAAGAATATTTGTTGTTTTGAAAATCGTGCTCGTGGACCACGTAAATCTCGCAAGAAAGAGTTCTTTCCTCGCAAGGAATTCCTCGCAACCTCGCCTTTTGTTGTTCTCGAAGTTTCATCTTCCTGGGAACAGTGAACTGTAACTACTATACTACTCCTGCTACGGCTGCAATATCTCTGCTGAGTCTGTTCTTCCCTCTGCTACGACGGCTGACGGATAGAACGCGAAGGGCAGCGTTTCAGACTTTCAGCGGCTGGACTGCTGGAATTTGCCTGGAAATCATAATAACAAGGGCTGTGCGCCTGAGCGGTCAAGAAAACGACGTCGACCCTCGTCAAGGAGCAAGGACTCAAGGAGCAGCCCTCCCGATCCCCCGATCAAGTCCATTCCAGTTCCCCTTCCCCGGCCGGGCCCTGCTGTGGCTGACCTGGGTCTGGTCTGATCTGATCCGAGAATGGGCGACGACGAGTTGTCCTCGATCCGCGCCAAGCGCATGGCGGAAATGCAGGCAGCAAGGGTAAGAAGGAAGCAAGGAAGCAAGGAGGGAAGGGCGAGATGCTGGCCAAGGCTAGCCAGGCGAGTCAAGGGACCGTGGGACACTGTCAAAGGATCGGCCCGTTCCCTTTTCCTAGTCCCTTAAATGTCCAGCAAAAAGAAGGCTCTATCTCCTTGTCCCACAATCCTATGAGACTACTCCTTACCATGTAGCTACTATAAAAGGGTTTTGTACGCTAACTTCATGCTCCTTACCAGGGCATTAAAGTAATACATTACTTGTAATGTATTACTTGTAATGTATTACTTGTAATACATTACTTTTTCTGGAAAATGCTGTAATATCATTACTTTTTGAAAAAAGTAATAGTAATAGTAATACTTGGCCTAAATTTTCAAAGTATTACTATTACTTGTAATGTGCATTACTTTTACTGCTATGTAGTAAACTTCCAACAAGTTTACCATAAAAAGGGTCAGTGATATTTTGAAAAATTTCTTGGCCAGCTAACATTATATCTACATAATGTTTGGCCAAAAAATTTCCTCATTAAAAAGAGTCATTTTGAGGCCATCTCTGCTTTGTTGGAGTTTTCCTTACAAAAAGTAATATAAAAAGTAATAGTAATAGTAATGTCATTACTTTTTCCCAGAAGTAATGATAAAGTAATATATTACTTTTTTCAAAAAGTAATAGTAATAGTAATGTTTGGCGAAAATAAAGTAATGTTTAATGCCCTGCTCCTTACTCTACTAGTATTAGTTCACCAACCGCGACCCTCATAGCCACAATCTAATGGAGGCTCTTCTTTTTACTCCAGGGTGGTGGTGCCATGGGCGGCATGGGCGGCCCCGGCGGCGCTGCCAACGCCCAGCAGCGTCAGCAGCAGCAGGAGGAGCAGCGCGCCAAGATGGAGGACATGAAGAACTCGATCCTGTCGCAGGTGCTGTCGCAGGAGGCGAGGGCAAGATGTAAGTGGAGAACTAGTGACGGGCAAGAGCCATCCGTAGAACTTCTCTCTCTCTCTCTATTCCAGTGAACACGATCAGCGTGGCGAAACCCGAAAAGGGCGCTCGCATCGAAGCCGCCATCTGCCAGATGGCTCAGTCCGGACAGCTGGGAGGAAAGCTCTCTGAGCAGGAGTTCATCGGCATTCTGGAGCGCTTCTCAGATGCTGGCGGTGGAGCGGCGGCAAACAAGGTCAAGTTTGACAGGAGGCGGAACGCGCTCGACAGCGACAGCGATTAAGCCAAGAAAACTTGAACGCGACCCCTTTTTTGGGAGCTTAAGCTGGATAACGGGGGTGTGGAGTGGAGCAAAGAAGTTTTCTATATTTTGTGAAGTGACAATTGCAGTTTTCTTACTAATAATATTTTGCCAGGGAATCGTGATCACAAAGTTCTTGAGAATGATTAAAAAGTCAACGCCGATGACGATCTTGTACACTATCATGCAGAAATAAATACAAATTTAACCCAATAACTAGGTTTGTTATAGGGTTTATTAGCTTTCTCCTGTTTCATGCAATCCTCGTGTTGTTTAAAAAATTTATAAAGAAGGCAACGCGATTAGCTGCATCGGATTGTAAAGTACGAATGACCTGAAAAAACTGCCTCGAACACTTGTCGAGTTAATATAAAAATTGCCATAAACCAACGTTTTTGGGTTCAAATTTGTTAACAGCACCATTTAAACTATACAGCAGCCCAAGGGTATAGACTAAAGGATAAGGTACGCTCTTAACTCAGAAAAAAGAGTGACACAAAATAGCAACTGAGAATTTCAGAAACGAAAATGAAGAAGTAACCGACTCTCGGTTACCGGAAGTGCAGGGAGAGGAGAACAAAAAGAGAACATTTTCTATTTAAATTATTGACTTAAACAATGAGGTCCGTTTAAAGATTAGCCATGATCTGTGGGTCTGTGTAAGTATGCACTACCTAATATAATTACATTTATTAAATTGTCCAAAAGGTTCTGCTAGTATACACATCAGTATCACCCCCACCCCCTCCGAGATATAAAGGTTCTGCTCCCCCTTCAAAAGGCGCGGCAAACGTTGTTCGGAATCGCTTCAGAGGAGAGACTGAGCATGCAACCAAAAATACGGCCTCTCTGATGCCCCTTGGTATTACATATGTTAAATCACTTTGTAAAAATCGATATGAATTTGTAATTTATATGAGAATGTCGCGTCAATAAATCATAGAGAATGTAACGCACGGTACTTCTCCTCTAAAATTCACTCAACCTATTGCATTTTATAATGTAAAAATATGCTCGCATTGTTAATTGCGTTTATTTATTTCAGAAACTGGTGCAGTGAACTGGGCTAATGATTTCAATATTAATATTGTTAATTATCAAAATATGGCCAGACGATACTTGCATACTACGATAAAATTAGGTTCATTAGTTGAATCCAAGCGTCCTATAACTAGCTTGGTTGAATCCATGTTATCTACAACAGTCATTTACGGGGGATCAAACATGTTAGGTGCATATTAAGTGCATTTGATCGCTTTTCACGTGTAGACAATCGGCCATTGCATTGAAACTATATTCCTTAAGTAAATTCTATTGTGCATATAATACAATACCTACTTACAGCATGTCTAACAATGTCTTTCTCGCCCTTTACAAAAACTCGGAAATGACGTTATTCTTATTGCGCAAAAGCAGCGTCTTCCCTATCGATAACGATGACAGGAAATCAAGAAAGATAGGCCGTATTTATTAATTCTCACTCACATTTCTCATAGGAAAAACCCGTGTTCGTCTCATACTTTCTTTTCCGCGCGCCGATTCTTCTTCTCCTCTGCGCTCAGAAAACAAGTCGCTGTCGACGGCCTCTCCTCAGTTGTTGCAAGACGAGCGCTAGAGAAGGAAGAAGCGGCTTCAGATATCAAAGTGTGCCAACCGCTAATGTTCCAATAATAATCATATGGTGGGATTACGAAAGAGAAACGTGAAATGAGATAATGAGAGTTTAATCATAGTGAAGCTTGTGCAGTTCGATACCAGTATGAGTTCTTCGGAGGTGCCCGTCGTCATCTCCTCCTCCGAGCCGAGGGTGTTGAAGGGCATCATGAAGAACAGCAGCAGCAACAACGGGAGCCTCACCCAGAGCCCCATCGGAGGGCCGGCGGCGGTGGAGCAGGCGAGGGCTCGGAGAAGGTAAAGCAGCATCGTCCTTGGTTTTTGTGTCGACTCATTTCTGGCTTAAAGAGAATGAGAGAAAGGATTGTGTTACAAACGTAAAGTCAACACTGAAGAAGAGGCAAATATTTGTGAAAAACTATAGGGAACGCGTCTGGAGCGTAAGAGTAATTACGGGACGTTGTTACTGATACGACAGGGCCTAAAGAGCGGCTTCTCTTTTGTACTTTGAGAACGCATTGAAATAAGTACAAAACAAGCGTATTATATTTATATGTTCCATGCTATATGTTAAGTATCTCAGAGCAACACCTTCAAATATGTAAATTAGTGTCGTCCAAACTTCCTCCAGTCCCCAAAACTGCCTCATCACAGAGAGTATTACAATCTTGGAGTGACTTGGCAACGCCAGAAAATGGTGAAGTTAACGGGGAATTCTTGGCTGGACTGAGAAGAAAGGGACTTTAAAGCTGCAAAGTTCTCTGTGGAAAAAGTACGTAAAGGAAGGAGACATTACGTAATTACAACGCGATTACATGCGGTACTCTTGTAAAACACACGCTATAACTGATTTTTGGGCATTTAAATTTGCAACAGATTTATTTACCCGTTTGATAGATAACCTTTAATGTATTCCCTTCTATTGACCTGTGAATTTATGCTTGTTTCGTGCTGCGATTTTTGCCGTTCCCATCACCTTTCCTCGATCGCATAACAATTATGATTTTACTATTATTACTCAGGCATGCGGGTATCGTATAGACATGTTAGGGTTGCCATTTAATCCATATTTCTCCTAACAAGACCGGCAGCTCTAATCAAGGGGAGGAGGAGGCACATAAGTTTTAATTGCTAGGCGCAAAAATTAGTTTTGCAGCTTGGGGCATAATTTTCAAAGCGGTGCACACACATATAACAGTTTTCTTCTCCAAGGTGTAAATTCAATTTCACTCTGACAGAAGAGGGTAGAATAAGAATTAGCCAAGCGACCGCTTACAGGGGAAAAAGAGGAAACGAGAGAGATTTCAGGCCCGCCAAATTTGGCCAGATCTAATCTTAAATAACGTCTGTAGCTTTTTCTTCTTCTTCTCCGCTCCGAGTAAGTTTCTCAGACAACGCTATAACATGGTTTCTGACCGAGGCCTGAATACAATATTGTTATTACTATCGTCGTCGGTCAGAAACTGAAACTTGACACTCTTGTGTGTGTTCTTCGTTTCGTTTTCGCATCCTCATCCTCAACACTTCTCCTCTTATCGCGTGCGTTAAAAGATCTGACTCAGTCTGAGATGATGGAGGTGCCAGCAGAAGTATTGAAGCAGCAGCAGCGAGACAATGTTGTGCACTTTACGTACAATACTCGGTGCAAACATGTTGCATAAGAGCAGTTTGCACACAAGAAGAGAAACTGGCTGTGAAAATGCACTTTGTATATAATATATGAATGTATATGCATTTTATCTCCATTTTCAGCTGTTTGGAGTTTCCGTGTGTGAATTTGGGGGCTTTTGTCAATTCTGGTTTCTAGCTTCTTCTCTGTGCATACAAGCCTCGTTCTTTGTATATAAAACTTGTACAGATTAAACCTGCAGTGAAAATATACCTGTGCCTTAACAACATTTAAACTCAATTAAACGCATTCTTAAAAAGAAGGTCATTGTGTCGAATTTAAATGCCATCGATTGAATGGATCCATTGAAGTATAAACTGGATGGTATTATCCATTGAAGTATAAACTCTTATCTTGGCTATGTTCATCAGTGCTGCGTCACCGCCCATTAGCAACACTGACGCCTCTAAATTAGATTTGGGACCTTTACAAGTTTTATGCAACCACCACCGCCGATTGACGGGACTGTAAATATTTTGAACCTGCCAAGAGTTTAAAGAAACGCCCCAGGAATTACACAGACGTCTTTTTAAAAGAACCTGAAATAGAAGAAGGAGAAAGAAAAATGCACCAAATCACGATCTAAAATGAGCCTGTTTCATATTAGGCAGTTTGGTAGTAGCCACTTTTATACATGAGCGGTAATGCAAACATTGTTCTGGCTCTCCTATTATTAAAAGGTGCAAACATGTACCTTCGGTTACTCTTTACTGCTCTACCGTAAATATATTTTAAAATTTGAGAGCTAAAAAAGCTCTATATCGCATTCCCTTTGCCATCAATTTAATCCCTGCCCAGCCTTCATCATCATGATGGAATGGAGATAATTACTGGCTGAGTCAAAGGCATACTTTATTTATCTACGGTGAGCTCCGTGTGTTTAAGAACCCATTAAAAGAGGTCTGAAAGGAATTTTATTTTGGCTATTTAGTGCATCTAAAAAATAATTGCCAGCATGAAGCTATTGTAAGTACTACATAAATCATGCCAAGAGATAAAAGGAGAATGAAAACTGCCATATAATAAGATGACAATGCAGCTCTATTTGTGTTCGATTGATTCTGTAGATAATGATCATTAAGATAATCGAATAGTTATCGTCTCATATTGCCAAAACATGATCGTAATCCCTCTTTTGTCAGCGTGGCCTACTTTCTACTTATTATTTGGGCACACAGTATAGAATATATTTTACTATTTTGCAGACCATAATTCCATGTTCGCACAAAGTCAAGAGTTCGCATAAAATGTGCGCTATATTTGCACAAAAGAAGGAGAAATATTCATCTCCCTGAAAGGATTTTTATCTTCTTTGTGACCTCTTGAACCTCTATAACCTCTGTAACCACAAGAGTTATTGCAGTACTCACAGCAGCTTGTTTGCTGTGGCTGTTCCGCTCATTACCTAGCCTCTCCTCCTCCTTCGGTAGATGGCAAAGCTCACACAAGCGTGCATAAATTGCCGGTGGGCAAGACGTCAAGGCCTCGCTCGTTTTTCCCAAGGGAATTCCTCAATTTTCCCGTCTTCTCTCCGGCACGCCAGAATAATGTAATAAGAAGACGCCGCATATGTAATATATATGACCTGCATTTTGGAGAATGCTGCCGAGGTAGGGTTATCATACAGTCCATTTAAAGTGATGTTGTCGGGCTTTTTGTACCTTGGGCATTGATTGATTACGGCGGCCGGCCGGCATGTCTGCGCATATTGCGTTATAACCCGACTTGTATTTCTCCTCCTTACATTCCGTTATCGGCCCTCGATCAATGTCAACTCTCTGATCCAATCTACACACGGCGAAGATGATTATTAATAGGAAAGAAGGGAAATTATGGAGGAGGAGGAATAATAGTATTAGGTCACCAAAGTTGCATGCAATGTGCTAAACAGAGGGAGGAGGAGGAGGAGGAGCAACATGCAACATTTGATATCAGAAAGTGCTTTCCCATGGCCGATCGAGCAATTTTGCTCAGTGTGTTTCTGAATGAATCAGGCAGAAAGCTGTTCTGCCCTTTTGCTCTTTTCGTGGATATCGCCCCAAGTCACTCATCCTTGTTTAGAGCTGTGATCACATAAGCAATCCTTCCGGCTTTTCTATCTCTGCATGTAATTGCCGACACCGTGACTCATGCATCCGGAGACTTGTTAGGAACGGCGATGGGAACGACGACGTAATTTGGATTTGTAAATATAAAGGCCGTCCGTCATTCATTGAATCCGGTTAGTAACGGGTTGCAGCAGCACCTCGGATGCAAGATCGCTATCTGCAATCTTGTTGTCGCCTTCTTCGACTTTCCAAGTCTGTCCACGGCTCGAATTTCAACCTCAAGCCGACCGCAGAATAGGAACGTTTATATAAGACACTGTATCTTGTTCTTTATCTGACCTTAGAGATGTACTTGTACGTGACATTCTTGTGCCCAATATATTGGAGGAGTTGTCCATCTCCCTATATTATAAGATTGTGTGCATTCCTGGTCAAAACGGTGCTTGGGCATCTGCTATGTCATACAAAGAAAGGAGAGAGAGAGAGAGAGAGAGCGAGAGAGAGAGAGTTATCTA
>LR139402.1:25378-73682 GCA_900659605.1 Tisbe holothuriae | reverse complement strand
TTCTCCTCTTCACATCTTGAGCAGATCTTGATACTCCAACAGAGCGTCCTTCACCGAGCTGTTGACCTGCGGCGAGTTTGACCCCGTGCACTGCACCAAGTACGGATAGAGGTCAATAACTTGCTTCCAGGTCTTGGCATCCACCGTTCCCACGGGCAGCGTCGTCGCCTTCTTGAGGGAGGACACCACCGTCGCGATAGCTCGGAGGACGAAGGCGATCTCGGCGGTCTTCTGCCGCTGGAGGGGGATGTTGCGTTTCAGCTTCTCCCCGTCAATGGCATCGACGAGAACCTCCTGTAAAAAAGCCCTGATTAAGGACAGTTTATTGGCATTAAAACAGTTCATAATATACCTTAAACCTCTGCAAAAGTGATGTTATAGCGAGCTTATTGGTCAAAGAGGAGTCTTCTTCAGCAGCAGTGGAGGCAGACTCGCCCTTGAGCAGGGAAAAATCTAGAAGCGTCTCAAAGCACTCTTTTGCAAAATCCTCTCTCAGTCCTATGCTGCCACTGCAATCTTCAGACAACTGGATGGTGGAATGAATGGACCCCTTGTTCAGCAAGATTACAATTCGCCGGATGAACTCTGCAGGTACGGACTGAGGGAACGGCAGCACTTCCTCACGCAGAAGCTCGATGAGGTGGCAGTCCACGGCCTCGTCCGCCATTCGGTCGTCCAGGACCTGCTCTTGCAGAGACTCTGGGAAGAGGAAATCCTCCAGCACGGAAGACAGCTCTAACCAGAAGCGGGAGAAATCACCGCCGGCTTGCTGCTGTTTACGGGCGCGCACCAGGGGAAGGCCGTGCTTCAAAATCTTGATGAGCACGGCTACTGCAACGCGCCAATTTGACTGCTTGGCGCACTGGTATCGTTTCTCAAGTGGCGTGCGCAGGACTTTCACGATGCGGTGCAGCGTGCCATCCAAAGGGAGCGGGGAAGAGTCGGGTCTGTTGAGAAAAAGGTTAAGGAATAAGAGCGAAAATAAAGAGAAGTAAGCATTTAAATTCGTATTTAGCTACTTTTCTAGTCTAGTGGTTTGTAATTTTGTAACAAAATAATATTATTCATTATCCCGAGCAATGCTCTTTCTTTACCTTGATGTAGTGATGATGAAGAACTCTCCAATCTGGTCGAGAACAGTCTCTCCGAAAAGCAATAACTTCTCCGCAAACCGAGGATAGTTCCTCTCACCAGGATTAAACGCAAAACTCGCCAGTTTAAAATAGATGTCAAATACATGCTCGGCCATATCAGACCCTGGCGAGGCTCCCGAGACAAGCACAGCCTCGGTCCTGCGCATGGCTTCCATAGAAGCAGCATGGACCTGACTCAGCGAACCGGGGGCCTCCATATCGCTGTCGATGGGGATCTGTGCACATGCCAGCAGCACGTCACCCAGACTCTGCACGTCTTCAGGGCGCATGGACGCAGCAACAAAGTCCAACAGGCTGGAGTAGATCTGAAGGAAGCCCGTTAGCAGGACTTGGCTGTAGGATACAACCTCGGCAGTGTTGGAAATATACTTTGTCTTTTGAGACCCAATGTTGAGCCACGCTTTCCAGCAGAGGGTCCAGTTTGCCGACTGGAGCCCGGACTTTTCACTGTCTTTAAGGCTGGTCTCTTCGCCAGAGGACAAAATCATCTCTTGCATGGCCTGAAAAATATAACCGTTTAATGTATAATAAAATTAATATTAATAGAGTTCAGCTACCTTTAAGGCCGCCAATGACACCTCAGCTGTCTCACTCAGCGCCATCTTCTCGACGTATTCAAGCAGCAGCAGCCACGCCTTGGAGTAGTCCTCCATGTTTCGCAGCAGCTTCCTCTTGGTGTTAAATACCCTCGCCACGCCGGAGATAGTGAGCACCTTGGTCTCCGCCCATTGCTTCTGCGCAGTGTTCCTCGAGTGATGCATCATGATCACGGCGCTCTGGGACACTTTCTCGGAGCTCGCAGAGTCGCTCTGGATGATCACATTGTCCAAGAGGGGGAAGAGGACTTGCCAGAGGACGGCCTGCCATGTGTTGGGTCTAGAAGAAGACAGTTTTTAAAACACATTCTTTGCGAGAAACTTATTCAAATGAATTACTGAAGCACTGATCCGTGCGCTGCTATGGTAGAAAAGAGGGTTTGTCCGGAGCTCTTTCTCACAGCCGGACGTGAATCGAGACAGAGGTCCTTCAGCTTGTAGTACAGACACATCCAGAGCTTGTCAAAGGGGGTCATATCACCGCAGCCAGGGAACTCTGGGAAGATCTTGCTGCTCTCGCCCGAGCCAGAGGTGTGAGCCTGGAATGATAATAAATCAACCCTTTTAATAATTGTAACCTTCAAAGTTTATGAGTGAATTACCTGCTGTAGTCGTGCAACATTTTGGAAGAAATAATCACTCAAGTTCCACAGAAGTCCCACAGCTGTTAAAGATACATTCAGCTCGGTTTCCTGAGAACCAAACTTGGTGGCCGCTTCCACGCATTGGGGGTAACACCTAATTGGCCAAAAAAGTTAATATCGAATAGTAAACAGTGCCATTAGACATTTTTTACCTGTATGGTAACGTTGGAAGGAAGTCCGTAAAGACAAGTTGCAAGCATTGAAACGCACTCCTGATGAGGATATCAGAATGGTTGGAGTCCAGACTGCTCACCATGGTCAGCACCAGAGGCCAGCCTTGATCCAGAACCTCTCCTGATCCGTGTAAAATGTGCAACACGGTGTCCAACTGCTTCTGCCTCACATCAGGGTAGGGCATTCCACAGAGCTCAGCCAACGGGGATAGAAGCAGGATCTGAACTCTGTTGTTGTCCCTCAGCGGCGGCTCGTACTTGTGCGCGAGGCTCTGCCTGGTGAGGAACGTGAGCGCCTCGCAGCCCCACTGACGCATACGCAGATGCGGGTGCTGGCACACGATGAGCAAGTGGGATGTAATGGGGCGCCAGACCATGTCCAGTCGGGAGAGGTTGACGAGCGCCGTCTCTAGCAGCTTGGCCACTGCAAACAGGGATGGCTCTCTGTTGTTGGTCGCCAGCTCCATACTTTCGAAGGAGAGCTTGCATAGAGCATCGATGAGGTGGTTTACCGACATCTCCGATAGGTCCCCCGAGGATTCAAACAGCCTCGTGACCATGCTCGAAAGCACTGGAAGGTCAGCCATGATGGCTGATGTGATGACGGAGTTGTTCTCGGAAGAGGCGGCGTTAGAAGACGAGCCAGATGAGAGACTCGGTCCACCGCTGAGCCCACCTCCTGCCACAGGCTTCAACCCCAATATCCAGACCAGGTGCTGTAATGTGGTCAGGATAATGTGCCAAGACTGACCCAGCATGTTGCCATAACAGTGGGCCACGGACAGGATTGATCGCATGCACTGGAGGTTCTTAGCCGTGAGCATGACGGGCCCCTGATGCGCGGACGCAGGCAATGATGCGGTGGGCAACGGCGTCCCCACGGCCACAACCTGGTGCCGGATGTCGGTCTCCACACCTGGGCCAGCCGCTACGGCCGCGTCGTAGGCGGAGTTGGGGCCAGCGGAGGAAGACGCGTTGAGCGTCGTGCCGTCAGAGAGGCATTTAGAAGTTGGACCGGACACCATTTGTGTCGTGGGCGTGGCCTTAAGCACATTCAACGTGTAATGAGGTGGAAGGGAGGCCTTGCAGATCGAAGCTAGGAAGGCGTCCCTGGGTTTGTTGAGGGTCAACTTTCCACAAATACTGCTGTAAGTCTCGAGCGCTTTCAGGATGTTCTCCGTGCTGCCGTCATCAGTGCTGGAGTCGAGTAGCAGGCTTAGAGCTGCCAAAATCCCACACCAGCTGGAGTTGATGAGCTGCTCCGAGGTCTCCTTTGCCTTCTCCAACGGTGAACCATCTCGCACTATCAACGAAAGGCTTCTAACGGCATCCAGGAGACACGCGTAAGCAAGGGACACGCCGTATCCGTCAGACACGATTGGAACATCTGTCCGCTCCCCAATGTCAAGGAAGAGTTCCTTGGTCTGACCTCCAACGAAGCTCATGGTCAGAGGTTTCCACACATTGCGATGGTAGAATCCAGGTTGGGGGGCGCTTCCAGGGCCGGTGCCAGGTCCGTAGGTCACATTGGAGTTCCCAGAAGACTTGCCGTCGGCGTCCGTAGCGTTCGAAGGCGTCATCATAACATTCTGCACGTAGGACCCGAGTCCGTTGACCATATCTTGGAACACCTTCGTCGAGTGGTCGTTCAGATCGAAGGTGTTGCAGATAAAGACGAGAAGCTTTGGCTGGACCATGATTTTGTGCACGACCTCGAGCGCGATGCTGTTTTGCCACGGAGCCTTGTCCGGGCCGAGGAATTTCAGGACGAGCGAGAGGAAGATTTCCGTCTCTGTGGTCAGCACTTCGTGATACTCGAGGATGAGAATGGACACGACTCGAAGGAGCTTGGAAGTGATTGGGTAGTAAGGCTTGTCCTGTCCTTGGGCAGAGGCACTGTCACCTGAACCGGCCCCGCCGCGGTACTTGATGTTGGGAGAGAAGAGTTTGATCACGAGAGAGCAGACGCGCTCTTTTAGCAGAAGCTTAAACTCCTTGTATTCCGTGAATATTTGCGGGAACTTTCTCAGAATTGACTCGAGGAGCTCGAGCCCAAAAGAGCGGGTCATTTCCATGATACCGGACAGCCACACTGGCTGGTCTGCACTCACGAGGAGGACAATGTCCTGGAACATGAGGAATGCGTCGATCACGAATGGGTCTGTGCCCTTGGGAAGCATACCGCCAATCTGGGTCTGAAATTGATGAAGCTTGATTAGCGACCAGTAAACCTAATTAATTTTAATCCCCTTACTTGAAATTGTGGACTCGGCTCTTCCTTTTGTGTGTCACTGCCAGGCTCGCTCCCAGCCGTCACCCTCTCAAACACCACCGGAACGAGCTGCCTGACCGTCGCGCCCGCAATTTTATTCGTCGTCGCATCCTTGGTAAAGTTCAACCTGAAGCAGATGACGAGACACTTTGCCAAGGCCTCGTGCTGGACCACGTGCGAAGACGTCAACAACAGCGTGATCGTCTGCAGCAGCTTCACCTCCTCCAGCCCGGCCTCCATCAGCATCCACAGCGTGTCCGTGATCACACGCCCGCCCTTGAAGTCCACCGCTCTGTTGATAATCAGTCGCTGCATCAGCCCAAGGCAGAGCTTCACAATTTTGGGGTCCTTGCTCTCGCAGCCCTGCACCAGTGGGTACAGCACGCATCCGCCTGAGAGTGCCGATAGGGACGTGGTGGCCACTGCGGAGCCCATCGAGCCCCTGACCTTGACGATGGCCTCCTCTGTGGCTTCGCGGAGTGGCTGAAGAGCTTTGGCCTTCTTGCTCTCCAGACTGATGGCCTTCAGGTCATTTTGCACCTGGTCCAGGAACTTGTCCCGTTGGGCTATCGTGTCCATAATGTGCGCTGCCTGGAAAATAAAACAGGTAGTAATAAAGCACCTGGGAAGGGATTAGCAAGGAAAGATGAACCTTTAATATAATTCATGAACTGAAATGGTAGTGCAAGATTTCACTGAACACTTGATGGCACCGTCTCATAAACTGCTATCCCCTTCAGATATCTTCCACGGGTTTTTGTATATTGACTAATAGATTGAACACTACTTAGAATCTTGATCTTGTAGTTCTGCCTTGAGTTCACAGCGCACTGATTCGTCCCAACTTGTTTATAGGAAGTTGACCCCCACACCAAGCTGCAGCCCAGGAGCAGGCTTATCTCCCCTCTGAAACTTGACGGGTAGGCAGTAATTGAGCTCTATGCGAGCAATGCCACCAAGTTTCAAGGCCAATCCAAGACCATAGGACAGACGAAGGTTTTGTAGTGCAGCCTCCACCGTTTGATTGGCATTGTTTCGCACTCGAAAGTCTCCGAGAAGATTTCCTGCAGTGACGAACATATGCGTACGGAAGAGGTCTCCGAACCCACCCCGACCGGGACGGAAAGGCAACGGCGCATACACATGCAGTCCAGTAGCCCAGAACATGTTTCCTCCAAGGGCGCAACCGTCGGCTGATGGCCCAAGGCCTCGTAGATCGAACCCACGCACGTCCAATGGACCGCCCAGGTAAAAGTTGTCGGCCACGGTCATTGTCATGTTGGGGTTGGACACCAGTTGACTGATGAGCCCTGCGTTAAAGGATCCCTGTAGCACAATATCCTCCAACAGTGGGACATTTGCCTGAACTTCAAGCTCGTTCTTGAAGAAGCCAACGTCGCCACCAAGCCCTCCCGCATATTCCTGAGTCAACTTGAAGAGGGTGCCTTCTGTGGGAAACACAGGATTGTCGCGTCGGTCCACAGTGAGAATGTGGCGCAACGCAGACTTGAGGGTGTGCCCAGAGTGTTCCCTGACGGCAAAAGCGGTCGTCCGCGTAAGAGCACGCAGGTCCCTCCACACACCCTCCCACTGCAGGTTGTGCGCAATGTGCGGCGCCGACGTGAACGCCAGGTCGAGCAGCACGCCCCTGTTGAGCTCCTTGTAGCCGGATGGCGGGCACTCCCTCATCTCCTGGTAGGCCGAGGCTCCAAACGAGGCGCCGCTGCTGTGGAAGGGCTTGATATAGGCGGCGTTGAACGTGCTCGTCTTGCGTGTTCCATGGGAATAGTCCACCTGGAAACGCTCACCGCGGCCTCGCACGTTGGGCAGGCGCAGGCCAGTGCTCAGGGATCCCTCCTGGTTGCCCACCATGGTGTTGACGCTGCCGGTGATACGTTTGAACTCTGTGACTTTGAACGTGACTTCGTAGTCCTTCTCGCCGCCCTCGGTGGCAGTATCGATGTGGATGGCAACCGCAGAAAAGCAGCCCAAATCTGGAACAATTATATAACTCAATGTCTTGCATTCCTTGCAACAATTACATGAAGTAAAATATTTGTTCTTACCTTGTAGGTTCGCCCTGACGTCCTGTGCTCTCCACATGATGTCGTAGAAATGCTCTGCCTTAAAGATGGGCTCGATGACGGACATGACGAGGTCCTCCTTGGTGCGGCCGATGCCGTCGATGTGAACTTTGGTCACCTGGGCCACAATCTTCTCCATCTCGTGGGTCACGTCCAGGCTGGCGTCGGATGCCGACGGGGCAGCAGCGGGGCCCGGCATGGCCGCCATGGCCTCCTTGGCGTGAACCTGGCCCATCGCGGTTCACGAGCTGTTGACGTACGCAAGTGCACTCCGCGAGATTTCTCTTTTTCAAGGGTCGGGAAAATATCTCAGGCAGGGAAATTGAAGCATGGGATCGGAGAATGTTCCTATGTCAATGGATAATAACACATCCTCTCAGCAGCTGAGCCATGTTTTCTTTTATTCTCGTCAGGGGTGACAAAATATCCATTTTATTAAAACCTAATATCTTTACTACTTTGAAAATTTGTTTTTGCAACCAAATTTCCTTAGATTATCATTTTTGTTTATTGCGAATAGATAGCTACACCGGGACCCGGGTACAGAACATTATTGCGAAATAGATTATTTACGTTTTATGCAAACAAGTGCAAAATTGAAAGCATTAAGAGATTGAGATATATGAGTCATGTTTGAGGGACGCTAATTTTTATCCTTTAAAGGAGCATAGACGAGTACATTCTGGAAATACCAAATGAACTTGGGACTGACCTAATAGGTCCACTTGTAATATAACTTACTTCAAGTTACTTGTATATTGTTCTAAAACACTGCAATATTTCAAGAAGGGCAAAGTGCCTATGCAATATATTATTATAGTGAGAAAGAGAGAGTCTATAAGTCAGACAGCCTATCTAGGTGAGATAGCTGAGAAAAGGGATATTTTATCCCTTTTCTCAGTGAGATAGCCATACATGAATAAGTATGGAGATTTCGACCGTGTTCATTCATGGAGATAGCCCAACTTAAGATATTTTATAAACACCTATGAGGATATGAGTTAAATTTATCATTATATAATTATATGGCATGACCTCTTCATAATCAAGGAGTTTTTTATATCAGATTCTTGCATTTACTTAGCTTTCTTGTTATGCAGGACTGTGGTCAAGTTTATAAAATTAATAACATTACTATACCAATACAGTGAACCAAAAAGTGTGTGATAACGTTTATAATCTAAAGGGCTAAAGAATCCTTCCTTAGCCCTAGGCCCTTTCAGTCTACCTAAAGGGCTCCCTCAAGCCCTTTAAGCCTATCCAGTATTTTTGGTTTTTGGTTACAGTAAGTAGGCCCTCTTTAGTCTTGTTCCTTTTCCAGTCCACTTTCCTCCCTGAATTCGTCGTCCTCTCTCGAGATCTCTCTCAGCCTCTCTCTCCTGCCTCGGTCGCAATCCGTACCAACTTGTTCTTCTTCCTTTCTTCCCTTCCTTCTCACTGCACTGCGTGCACTGCACTGGCCGAGCAATGCACGGCTGCCTGGGAACGGCACGTGATCCGGATTACAGTGCGCTGATTGGTCCGTCGATTTGCTCGACCAATGAACGCTCCATGCTTTTGATCTTTCTCCGTGAATTCCTCCTCCTCCTCAGTCTCGCTCGCTCTGTTCAGCCGTTTCTTCTTCTCTCTTCTCTTCTCTCTTCTTCTTCTTCTTCTTCTTCTTCTCTCCACCCCAGTCGTTGAGCCGCTCAGCAGTCAGTTCGTTTGTCGCTCTCCTCCCGATCTCAGTTCGCAGTTCGCACTTGCCTCGAAGGCCAATCTCGCAGCCTTCCTTCTTCACTCGCGACTCTCGGGGCGGTCTTGGACGTTGAACAGTGACCCCTCATCAGTGTTGACCATGTCTTACGGCGGTGGCCCCCCTGCGGGCAACCAGGGCATGGATTCCCTCATCCCCATCATCAACCGCATGCAGGACGCCTTCACCCAGCTGGGCGTGCCCATGGTCATCGACCTGCCGCAGATCGCCGTCGTGGGAGGACAGTCGGCGGGAAAGTCGTCCGTGCTCGAGAACTTCGTCGGAAGGTACGAAACCAGGCTCAAGAGGGCCTGCCGGGGAGAAGTGAATCGGGCGAGGGGTCCCAGGGACGGACGGGGGACACCTCGCCAAGTCAGCTGACTGATATTGATTGGATGGAGAGAGAGAGAGAGAGAGAGAGAGTCGAGAGAAAGCTCCAAACTTTCTCTTCTCGTGGCTCAAGAGCCCTCTCAACCAGTGAAACCTGCCGGGTACACCAAGCTAAGCCAGGGTCTGGCGGTACACTTCCTTTCTGCAGAGCCCTCTGACGCATTCCCTCTCTGCTCTGCAGTCAGTGTGCACTGCATGGCCTTATGCCGTCATTGAGTTTGCTCCTGCTGCCTCTTTTCCGCTTTTGCCTCTTTTGGCCTTAGGCTCACTCTGGCATTTCTTCTTTCTCCTCCTCACACGGCGGAGAAGAAACGAAAAGCACAAGACCGCGAGTCTCCATAGCACTACTAAGGAGAAAGAATCCAAGAAGGAGCCTTCCTTTTCTTCCTCTTCTTCTTCCTGTTCCCCCTTTTCATGCCTCCACACTTACATACCGTTCGTCCATGGCCTTGAAAGGCCTGCTGGGCAGTTTTGCAGCTCACTCCCGCGACATTGAGTCAGAGACAGACATACTCAATGGAAGAAGAAGAGGAGGAAGCTGCACATGATGAGATGACTTTATTATTGGGTTAGCAGACTAAGCACACTCACAGCCTCGAGTAGTAAAACGGGCAAATAGCAGTCGACAGAATGCACAGACAGCTCCTTCTTCTTCCTCTTTCATCTCTATAATGTCACCATTGTATTCTTATAGCGGTGCTCCATTAGCTATATTAACCTTTGAAACTGTAAACACATGATATGATCACATGACCTTTTCTTCCAGGGATTTCCTCCCCCGTGGTTCTGGCATTGTGACCCGGCGGCCGCTCATCCTGCAGTTGATCAATGCGCCCAACGAGTTTGGCGAGTTCCTGCACTGCAAGGGCAAAAAGTTCGGGGACTTCAATTCCATCATGAAAGAGATTGAGGACGAGACAGACAGAGTAACAGGATCCAACAAGGGGATTTCAAATCTACCAATTAATTTGAGGGTCTACTCGCCGCATGGTAATAAGACAATTTGAGTACTGGAGTATGGCATTTTTTTAAATGTTCATATAGCAGTATGTTATCCTAATATTGCCCACATGGCATAAATTTAAATGCTGACCCTCTGATGCCACCCTAGTGTTAAATATCACCCTGATTGATTTGCCCGGTCTGACGAAACTTGCCGTGGGCGACCAACCCAAAGACATTGGCGACCAGATTCGAGAGATGATCAGCGCGTATATTGAACGGGACACGTGCCTGATCCTGGCGGTGACTCCAGCCAACACCGACCTCGCCACGTCGGACGCCCTCATGATGGCCAAGGACGCGGACCCGGAGGGTAGGCCGTGCTCAAAGCGCACGGAGAGAGTAGAGGAAAGAGCAAATCACGGGCAGCAAAAGTAAAATATCCCCCAAATATCTAACCTTATGACTACCGTTGTAGACTTCATCAACCATATACTAACCATATCTCTTCTTCTCTCCCCATTTCTCTCTCTTTTTTTCTTTCTTTCTTAACCGTCTTCAGTGCTTAACATCACTCTCATTGATCTGCCTGGTCTGACTAAGATTGCCGTTGGCGACCAGCCCGTGGATATCGAGACCCAGATCAGGGACATGATCATGCAGTTTATCGACAAGGACACTTGTCTCATCCTGGCAGTCACACCCGCCAATACGGATATCGCCACCTCGGACGCGCTTAATCTTGCCAAGTCGGTCGACCCGGACGGTAACGGAAATGCCAGGCTGGCCCAATCTGGGTCAATCAGCCATTGCATGAAGTAGATTCGACTTGTAGATAGATTTCCGTTAAAACGACATTGTTACTATTCTTCATCCTTTAGTGATTTATGCTTCGTCACGCACCCACTCTCATTTTGTTCATATTTTGGTGTTCACTTGTTTTCAATTATGACTCACCATCTCCATTACAGTCAATTTATTACTAAATTTTCTGGGGGAAAAACCATTTTTTTATCATGGAAGAATGGACTGGTCATAAAATTTGGCATACGCTCCGACCGTCTAATTTAGGTCATTGCTCCATCTTGTGGCGTCAAGAAATTGTGTAATGAACAAGATTCACAAACTTATTCATTGCCCCGCCGGGAATTCAAAAGCATGTCCCTGAGCGGCCTCTTTCACCCTTCGTTTCATTTTATTTGATTCCGTTTCAGTTTTAAACCTGACTCTCGTGGACCTCCCTGGTCTGACCCGCGTCCCCGTGGGCGACCAGCCGAGGGACATCGAGCAGCAGGTCCGCGCCATGATCTCCTCCTACATCCAGCGCGACACTTGCATCATCTTGGCAGTGACGCCTGCGAACGTGGACGTGACGACGAGCGACGCTCTGGCACTCGCCAAGGAAGCGGACCCATCAGGTCTTCTTCTTCTTGCTAACAGCTAATCCGGTTCTGTGTTTAGAGTGGATTGTGCTGATTGAGACAAAAACACTAACATGAGAGAAAGGAGCGAGGAGCAAGAAAACCCATTGCAGGCGTGATTATGTCAGTCTCTTTCTCTTCAAACAGCCGTCGATGACCTTCTTCTGTTAAAAACTTCCCTTGTTGCCCTCGTTTTCAACATCAAGGCGAGCGCAAGCCTTGCTTGACTGCACTTTCTTATGCGTAGAAGGAGACAACATATTCTAACAAAAAAATTGCAGATGTGCGAATTAATTTAAAAAGCATGCTTATCGATCAACAATAGTACCTTTCCCTTATTATTTTGCTTTTGCTCTCCTTATGATTTATTCCCTTTTAATTCTCTCCGTGTAAAATAGTTTGCCTACGTAGACTGATTTCTGTAACACGACCTCATCAATGAGGTGTATGAAATCTTTGCACGTAGCATGTTTAAACATGAATCGTTACTAATGTTTATCTCTAGGTCTCCGGACCATCGGTGTCCTGACCAAACTCGATCTGATGGACGAGGGCACCGACGCCAAGGAAGTGCTTGAGAACAAGCTCCTCCCCCTGCGCCGTGGCTACGTCGGCGTGGTGAACCGCTCGCAGAAGGACATTGAGGGCAAGAAGGACATCAAGGCGGCCATGGCTGCTGAGCGCAAGTTCTTCCTCAGTCATCCCGCCTATCGCAACATGGCGGACCGCCTGGGCTCGCCCTACCTGCAGAAGGTGCTGAACCAGCAGCTGACCAACCACATCAGAGAGACGTTGCCCTCGCTCCGCGACCGCCTGCAGAAGATGTACTTGTCACTAGAGAAGGAAGTGGAGCAGTACAAATACTTCAGGCCGGACGACCCGTCAATCAAGACAAAGGCCATGCTTCAGTACGTTTACATTGGAGACCAACTGAAGGGGGCATCTAATTTTGCTACTCTCGCTTTTCAGGAGCATACAGCAGCTTCAGCAGGACTTTGAGCGCTCCATCGAAGGCAGCGGCTCAGCAGCCGTGAACACTCTGGAGCTGAGCGGCGGTGCCAAGATCAACCGACTGTTCCACGAGCGCTTCCCCTACGAGATCGTACGCATGGAGTTTGACGAGAAGGAGCTGCGCAGGGAGATTGCATTTGCCATCAGGAACATTCACGGTAAGAGAGGGAGAGACGCTGGAAAGCTAGGAACCGTCGACGTATCTTGATGTAATAGTACAAAAGGAAGTTGCAAATAATCAAATTTTACTCTTCCCCCCTTTTCCTCTTCTTATCACACTTTCGCCGCCTCGCTCTTACTCAGGTATTCGCGTCGGTCTGTTCACTCCCGATGCCGCCTTCGAGGCCATCGTGACCAAGCAGATCGCGCGTCTTAAAGAGCCGAGTATCAAATGCATCGACTTGGTCGTGCAGGAGCTCAGCAACGTGGTCAGGATGACTGCGGAGAAGGTTAGCAGTGGCTGAGCGTTATAGCAAGTAGTTTGTGGAGTAGAGTTTGAACTGAAAATGCACACCATTACGGGACTCGATCGTGCATTGCAGTAATGTGTTTTTAGAATTAAGTAGAGTTGCTTGAACTATTTTTTTTCACCTCTTAACAAATCGTTTTGCGTTATTAGTAATGTTTTAAGTTTTTTCCTAGCATGTTACTTATATTATTTTATCCCTTATGAGTGTATTATTCCCATTTAATTTTTCTCCCTCCCACCACGTCGGTCTGCAGGTATCAGAATAGGTCTATTCACCCCCGACAAAGCCTTCGATCTTGTCTGCAAAGATCAGATCAAAAAGTTGCGCGAGCCCTCGATTAAGCTCGTGGACATGGCCACGCACGAAATGATCGTCACCCTCAAAGAGATTTTGACAAAGGTGAGAAGAGAGGAAGGATCGAGAAAGAAAGCAAACCTCACTCTTCCTTCTTCCGCTATCTCAAATATATAAACATAACAGCTCTGGCGTACAAGGGCCCTTCTTCTCCAATTCCTACTCTTTCTAAAGCTAGATTTATTATTGGTGCATTGGGGGTATAAGAGACCTTCGTAGTAGTAACAGCCTGCCACTATTATCATAGGGGTTCGGTCTCCGGTGTTCAAACACAGCGATATGGTATTTGAGTATGCAACGAAGCGGCAGATTCCGGTGCTGAAGGCTCCTTCGCTGCTGCTGGTCGACTGGGTGGCCGAGGAGCTGGCGGCCGCACTGCATGAGTGCATAGGAAAGGTGAACGGAATCTAGGGCTAGACAGTGGGGAACAGCCTCGTCCCGTGTCGTAGGGTTGCTTTTATTAGAAGGGATGAATTTGACTATCACAATTTTATTACTTTATTATTCCCTTTTTGTAATGAAGACCCTTTGTGCCTTTTCTAATTTCTCTGCACTCTTTTTCGCACCGTCCTCCTTACCAGGCGTTCGGATAGGACTGTTCACGCCTGGCCAGGCGTTCGAGGTAGTCGCACGCAAGCAGATTGCTCAGCTCAAAGATCCGTCCACGCGAGTGGTCGAGCTGGTCACGGAGGAGCTGAGAAAGATTGCAGCGGAGGGACTCGATAAGGCAAGAAGAAGACAGACATGCCGAAGAGCGTAAATGTGTTGTCTTGAATCGGGGATCTTGTGCACCTTGTCGTGAATAAGTCCTGGGGTTACCATCGTGTCCCCCGTTTTTTACAGCTTCTACGATGACCCATTTTAATATGGGCATATTCTGTTCTCTTAGTTTAGTACGTTATATCCGAGTTTTGGGGAAGAAGGGTCTTCTTGTTAATAAACAAAGGGCTGTAGACAAATTACTAACAACCTATTCTAACGCTTACCTATTAAGAAACCTTGTTTTCGTTACCATATCTGCTGCACACATGTGTTGAATCTATTTTCTGCATGTTTGTTTTTACTCTTCAATTTTTGCATGTCTTACTGTGTTCTTACCATTTTTACCGTACACACTAATACAATACCTCGGTCTTTTACACGTATCTAATCCTTGCCCACCTTTTACCTCTCTAGATGAACCGCTACCCGCGCCTTCGCGAGGAGACCGAGCGCATCATCACCACGTACATCCGCGAGAAGGAGCAGCGCTGCAAGGACCAGATCTGCCTTCTCATTGACTCGGAGCTCGCATACATGAACACAAACCACGAGGATTTCATTGGTTTCGCAAAGTAAGCTCACTTTCGACCCTTTAGGACCCTAATTTACGAAGTTGTTTCCTTTTCTAGCGCCCAGAGCACCACTCAAAACTCAGAGAAGACTGGACGCAAGCTCGGGAACCAGGTGATCCGCAAGGGCTACATGTCGATCCACAATCTGGGCATCATGAAGGGCGGTTCCAGGGACTACTGGTTCGTCCTCACCTCCGAGTCGCTCTCCTGGTTCAAGGACGATGAGGTCGGGTCTCTCTAAATGCCTCTCAATCAATATCTCCTTAACGCGTACTTTGCTTTTTATTACAGGAGAAGGACAAGAAGTTCATGCTGCCCTTGGACGCGCTCAAGCTCCGCGATATGGAGGCCGGCTTCATGTCCCGCCGCTACATGTTCGCCATCTACAACCCCGAGAACAGGAACGTCTACAAGGACTTCAAGACGCTTGAGCTCTCGTGCGAGACTCAGGACGAGGTCGACTCGTGGAAGGCTTCCTTCCTCCGAGCGGGAGTCTACCCGGAGAAGTCTTCGGAGGTGCAGAACGGAGATGGAGAGGTAAGGAAAACGCTTCCGAGCTGAGACATCGACAGACTCTTCCTAATCACACAACTAGTATTATTTGTAATGTATCATTTTCCGCTCCGTACTGCTTTTTCAAACTTTTCTATGTAATTTGCGTAACTCTCCTTTCTTCTTTAAATACGCAGTACTAAGAACGAAAGCAACTCTTTCTCGTTTCTTCTTGATGTTGTGACATTGGTCTCTCCATGTGTAATTGTATATCGGTAAACTAAAACTTTGTTTTTAAACAGTCCTCATTTATCCAATCATATAATTACACACCTATTACTACTACTACCTCTATTTCGATGAAACTTCACTTATAATTTCAATCCAATTTCGAGACATTGAATGCCGTTTGTCTCACTTTCTGTTATGAACCTTTTAGCCTAAATGAACCTCCGTCGTTTTAACTCTGCTCTCACATTTTTTCTCTCTTTCTTCTCTCATTCTTCATCCGTCGAATTCCATAATTCCTCCTCCAAACACTCTTGGGCTCCCGACATATCATCCGCGCTCTCTTTCTTCCATTTCCATTTTCTCCTTCTTAGGATGGGGTAAGAATATATCATCATATTCATGTCACATGACACCGTACACGAGTTTTAATAGTCTTAGAGATTGAAATGCCTGCCGGTCTTGTACAGAATGTAAACAATAGTTATCCCTTGTTCACGTTTCATCGACCATCCAGCATCCTGAAATCCTAACACATAAAACATCACAATAAATATCACAAGGTCTTGAAGTTGATTTAACAACAACTCTAGTTAACCAATGACATATTTATCCCTTGTTTTTTAATACAGTACGTAGATGTAGTAACTCTTTGTCAAATATCTTTAAGCACTACACACATCACAGGAGTAAAACTCGGTATTTAAGTGTGAATCTCCCAATGTAAACGTTAAAACAGCGTCTTGGGACGTCCATACTAAACTAAATGATCAATCACTATTTTTGTCATGATAAATCTAATTATGTCTCTTGTTTTGGGCCTTGAGCCCTTCTTGAACCTTCTGTTCGTCCAATATGAAAATTAACCCTCATTTCCGAGCGTCTTTTCTGATTTCGGGCTCCCCTTTCTATCTTTTGCAGGAGAGGGTAAGTGATCAAGTCACGTCGTCGTCGTCGTCGTCAGCTTCCGTTCTTCATGGTCGTATCACGTCGTTAACCCGCCGCCGCCGTCTGAGAAGCCCCCGTCGCAGCGGCACTTTAAAAAAAACGCACCACATGCGGCAACTTGCAGCTTATTGAAATCTCACCTTCACTTTTTTCATATATAATCAACTAAAGTTTGCACTCTGCATCATGTAATATATTTTTATATCCTCTTTTATTAATATTGTCCTCAAGTAACTAAAATCTATTTTTATGCCATTTATATTGTTCAATTGACTGAGTGACATTTTGAAACTTTACAAATTATAATTGTGAGATTCTGATGTATTATTTTAACATCGTCAGGTGAGATGTGGCACGCAAGAGGAAAACAGCTTATTTTTGAAAATATGTAAACTCCTTCAAAAGACTAAACGCCATTTCTCCCCCTAGGCCCAAGACACCTCCTCCCTCGGCTCAGTGGACCCCCAGCTGGAGCGTCAAGTGGAGACGATCCGCAACCTGGTGGACTCCTACATGAAGATCGTGACCAAGACGTGTCGGGACCTCGTCCCCAAGACCATCATGTTCCTCATGATCAACGACGTCAAATACTTCATCAACAGCGAGCTGCTGGCGCAACTCTACGCTACTGGAGACACGGTAAGTGAGAGATCAAGACCTAAGCGACGTGTGTACTCAATCTCTTGTTGATTTCAGCACTCCATGATGGAGGAAAGCGCAGACGAGGCCATGAAACGCGAGGAGATGCTTCGGCAATACCACGCGTGCAAGGAGGCGCTCAAGATTATTGGCGATGTGTCCATGGCCACCGTAAGCACGCCTGCGCCACCGCCGATTAAGAGGGACTGGATGCCTCCCAGCGGTGGAGGAGGAGGATATTCGTCAGGGGGAGGAGGCGGAGGATATTCATCTGGGGGAGGAGGTTATGGTGCGCCCAGCGTGTCTAACGCGCCGCCGTCCCCTGGTGGAGGACCGCGAAGAAACCCTCCCCCAGTGGCCAGGCAACCACCACAGCCTCCAAGAGCAGCACCAGCTGCACCGGCTGGTCGGGGACCACCCCCGCCTCCTGGCAGAGCAGGAGGACTTCCACCGCCCATGATTCCCACGTAAGTTCAGATTAATATTTTAAACTGTTTCAATGGCCTATATGGGGATTTGTTTCAATTAACCATGAAAGCAATGTTGACGAAAGAAAGTCAATTACTAATATCGTTTTAAATCAGCAGTAATGAGCAGTACTACGTAGAATGTTGTTTGGGTCGTCCTAGGGCTTGTATCAAGTTACCGTTTGTTGGGTATATTGTAATACTAGTAAAGTTGATACGTGCGCAAGTTCAAGCGAGCCCCCTTTACTTCCTGAGCAAGATGAGTAATAATAACATAACCGTGATTACATAAATGAGCGTTTGCTTATCCCCGACTAACTGCTGCGGTGTCGGCTTTTTTGACCCATTTGTATCTACTATTTTTTTTCTTCCCCTCTTTCCTTCTCCTCCTCTCCAACCTTTCCTCTTACTCGCTTGATTCGGCCACTTCTTCTCCTTCTACGCCCCTGGGAACACCACACAAACAGACGTCGCTAATCGTAAGCCTCTCTCTCTCTCTCTTACTCTCTCCAAATCTCTCTACTCTCAACCCCACGATCTCCTTGACCCCCGTCCCAAACCTGTTTTCTCTATCCTGCTCCTCATCGTCACCAGCCGGGGCATGGGCCAGGCCGCCAGCTCAGCCGCTGCGGGCATGCAGAACGCGTTCGGCGGCATCGGCCAGCAGATGCAACGCACCGTGGCGGACGCGGCAGCCAAGGCGGTGGCCAACGAGGTGCAGAGCCAGATCACCGGAGCCATGTTTGGCGGGAAGAGGAAATAATAACACAACAAATATTGTCTGAGAAATAACTAATCTGAGGGTGTGCTGTTAAATCATAATGTTGAACAAGAGATCGGTAGAGAGCAAGAGACTATGTAAAGTCAGTTATAATAGTCGTCTGCACCAGTAAGGGAAGAAAGAAAACACATGAAACACCGTTTTAAACTAACTTAGTTGAGAAGCAAATGAATGACGAACAATTTTTAGCAGTCCCACTTTTTTCCTGAGCCAAACTGCCAAATTTTGTTTTTTAATCTTTCGCCGGAACGATGGCATTAACAAGTATGATCGAGCATTTAAAACGCATTCCAGAAAAAGCAATCGAAAGTGTGTCGGGTTCGCATATATCCCGGCACTGTCTTTAACTTTTGATGTAGAAAGTAAAGTCTGTTGAGAGCTTCCTTGCAAGAGAGAGCTTGTAAATGAATGTCTGAGAATGCAAGATAAAAAAGAGCTTCATTGGTTGATTGTTCTTAATGTAGTCCTTGAGCAAAACACCGGCACCTTATTGCAACTGACCTTGGCTGGCTTTTATTTGAAATAGAGTACTATGATTCTACATGTTAATGTTAAAAAGTTTTAATTATGAACAATTATATTACAAGAAAAGAGAAAATGAGAAAAAAAGAACCACATTACTAAATTAACAAGTTAACTATAAATATATAGAAATAAAACATTGTTTCTTTCATAAAAAGCGATAGGATTTGGCAGTGTAAAGTCAGTATACTGTGAATGACAGTCCTTAAATAAATTATTGCTGCACCAAACTCAATCTAACAGCCTTTTTGTTTGCCATTAAACTCGTCTTTGTCCCTTTTTTGCTTTAACCCTTAACACAAACTAGCAGCGCATATTAAACTGTTGAATCTGCGTCATGGCTCCTGTCTGAAGTCTCGTTCTCTTCTCTCTTCTCCTCTCTTCCTCCTTATCTTTGGTGGCGGTATCTCTTCACTCTCTCACACACCAGACGGTGGGTAAACGTCCCTGCGACCTCCAAGAGAGCCTCCTCCGAGGAGACCAAACGAGCAGATAACACTCTCAAGGTGAAGCGAGAGACGATCGTGAAGGGCGTGGTCATTAAAGGCGTCATTTGCAATGCGTCAGGGGAGACGGTCATTGCCAGTGGCGGTCGGAAGAAGAAAAAACCACCGCCTCCCCCGCCCACTCTCGTTAGAAGCAGCACTCTTCCCAACGTGCCTCCGCAGTCCCTGTCCGAGCCCAAGACTAAGGCGACCGCTAGGCTGGTCAATGGGGTTAAAAAGAGCGCCACCCGGTCTGCGGTGATGTCGCTCGTCCGGCCGGCTAGCAGTCTGGGCACAAGGAGTGACAAACATGTGAATGGCAACGGTGTGATCTCCCCGCCTCCCAGGCCGAAGAGTGTTATGATGCCATCGAGGAGTAGAAGGGCGCCGGATCCGCCAAAGAGAAGATGAAAAAGCTGCTCATATTAAGAATCAAGATCATGAAACAACTCCGTTTTGCACTAATAATATATCCATTAGTAGTTAGTTTTCTTTGGGGATAGACTAACAGAATCTCACTGTTTCCGAAACTTAAATGTGAACGCCATTTTTGAATAATGTGTTGCTGCTTTCGCACTGCCGAGACCATCTTGCTCATGAACATTCAATCTTAATTTCCTTTTCTTTGTACATGTATTGTTTAGTTTATGTAAATACGTTCTTGACCCGTCACTCGTTTATATATTTTCATACCCTTATTCTAGACAGAATAAGTATTCCCCCTTTTTTTTCTTTATCAGTGGCGTTAGGAGACCGGTGCCCAACCTTCCTCCTCGGGTACCCGAGCGGCCAGCGGTACCCGGGGGCAAGCCAAATCTGCAACAGTACCAAAATGGAGGCGGAGACAGTTTGCTGTGAGGTGTGAACAAGTGAACAGTTTTTACGAGACTGCTGGATTAAGGACGCCTATGGTGAAATATTCAATGCTAATGAACAGTCCCTTTATAACAGAAATAATCTTAAGAAATCAACAATGAATGTTTAGAAAATTAAGAGACGGTGGGAAATTACCTGTGATTTGGGAACAGCTGAGAAGAAAAGTTTCATTTGAATAGAGACAATATAATTTATATCTATGAAGATTATTAGTAATACATTTTATCATATTTACTTGCCGTTTACTACATAAAATTCACCTCACGCGCTTAACTTTACTTCAAAAGGAGAAATATATGAGCATTCCTGTACGAGATCTACAGGCCTCTTGCGGTTCCTCTTTTTCATTTTGGGAATTACAGCATTCCTCTTCAATCCTTTTTTTCCTATTTTTTTGATAATTTTATTAAATAAGCTCACTTTTTATTAAGTGACCAGAATTTTCTTTGGGCCTTCGGCCATTTTGCTTTTGTTAGTAATTAAGGAAGCAATGATGTGCAGTGCATATAGTACTGGAGGGTATTATTTCTAGTACTTAAATTACTGCTCTTTAGAACAAGAATGCTCATTGCTCCCTTTGATCTCTTTGCAAGGTTTTATTACTTGTATAAAGGATTACTAAGATTGAAATGCAATGGTGCAAGCACATGCAGTCGGGTTTTGAGCCATTAAAATGGGCAGTCCTTGGAGCCAGTGATTATTACAGTGCAGTGCCTACTTTGGAACTACTGCTTTGACCAATAACTGCACATAAGTAGCAACTGCCCTTGTTAAAGTAAGTACCTTAAGACCAGAAAGTACTTCTCAATCATTCTATCTTCCTATAAAAAGATGAGACCTACATTTAGAGCCTTAAGTTACTTTGAAAAAGTTCCTCTTTTATTCCTCTTTTTTTCTCGAAATTTATGGTTCCTTTTTTTAAAAAAAAAAGGTGCCGCAAGAGGCCTGGATCTAGTTTCATGTACTATTCACCATACCATGTTTTTATGGACAAGTTACTTTTTGCATGTATGAAAAGTTCATGACGACAAAAGCTTTTCATCATGTTATTCTTGGTTATAGTTGGTTCTGTGAGATTCTTCTTTGGAAGAAATATAGTATCATTCTTCAATGCTGGTCATGATGTCAACTTTTTCACTAATGTGACATTTTATTCTTTTCTACATTATACATTCATCCAACTCCATCCAAGAGTTTTTAGATACTTTTCAAAAGTTTTGTACAAAAATCCCGCTTAGTGAACGTAGTCGAGAGGCCTGTTGAACCCGCCCTTCCTGTTCATGTACTGTCTGTACTTCCGCTTGGTAACGACATGGACGTCCCCCACATTGTTGCCCTTCACCTTCTTGTTCTTGGACGTGTCGAATCCGGCAAAGCCCATCACCTTCATCATCTCAATCTCATCCTGGGTCTTGCCGTTGAAGTCCTTGTCGGTGAGCGAGGCGGACGACGACGAGGTCATGGCCGCAAACTGCTTCTCCTTCTGCCGCTTCTCGCGCTCCTTGTCCCACTGGCGCTCGGTGCGGTCACGGTCGTGGCCGTAATCGATCGCCTCGACAGAGCGGCTGCGCTCGCGGGAGGCTCTTGAGGAAGACGACGGCGCCGGGATTACGGTGACAGCGGGAGATCGGTGATCGCGCTCACGGCGCCGACGGTTGCGGTCACGGGAGCGGCTGCGACGGCGGTTGTGTCTGGAGGAGGGGGAACGGCTTCGACGCCTAGGGGACCGGCTTCGAGATCGCGGCATCTTGTTGCACCTGAAAGTGTATAAGGATGTATGATATTAACAGTTTGTTAAATAATTTGGCACTGGAGAGTTGGAATTTATTTTGCGGTATCAGATCATGGAACGAGTTTATGCCGCCAACAGATTCTTTTTGTAACACTCAAGGCTGCAGAGAGGCCGCCCGCTTTTAGAGCAGTTGTACTTTTTCACATTGTTGCAGTCCACGATTGAACACTTTATGTCCACTGGTGCGGGAATGGGACCCTGCCGCTCAAAGGGAAAGTCTACATTCGGCGGCAACACAATACTTGTCCCGTCACCGTCGATTCGGTAAGAGATCTTGGGCAATTCTTTGGTGAATGCCTTTTCTGACTTGGCCTTGCTAGCCGCTGCTGTGGTCTTTGAGTCCTTCTTCTTCAACAGTCTGTCCATGGTCTTCTTCTTGTCCTGCTCCCTCTTCTCCGCCTCGATCTCCTTCCGCTTGGCCGATTTGATCGCCTTCATCCGCAGGGAGAGCTCGGTCTCCTCCACCTTCTTCTTGTAGCCATAATCCAGAGCCATGTGCCCCTCCTCCTCCAGGCTGAGCTCTGGCTGCACCTCTGCTGGCTCTTCTTGTCTCACCACCATGGCCCTCTGTCGAGCGGTCATGAGTTTCGGATCCTTGATGGATCTCAGCTCTGGATCGACCATTTTGTTGACATCCTCTCCAGCTTCGACGGCGTCCAACCAGCGTTCCTCCTCCAGTTCACTGCGCCGGCGTTTCCTCTTGCCAAGGACTGAGGGGGAGTCTTCAGAATGCGCGGGGTACACGAGGGAGGAGGGTGCAGAGGCGGAGGAGGACACGGACTTGTTTTTGCTCCCACCGATGCTGATTTTGAGCTTGATGTTGGGGCTTGCTGGTGTGGTAACCAAAGGCTTCTTCTTCCTCTCCGGGCTCGTGGCCGCCACCTGTTTGGCCTTCATTTTCGCCTTCATCTTCTCTGCCTTCGCTCTGGCCTTCTCCTGCTTCTTGCTGCACGCCGGGCAGAAGAATGGCACGTCCTCCTTGACGACGCAGGCATCGCCGTCGGTGACCCCGACACATCCAAAGTGGAACCAGTAGTGGCAGGTCTCGCAGGCGATGGTCTGGCCCACGTACGTGGTGCCGTTGCACTTGGGGCAGATGGAGTCATCCACCTCGGGGGCTCGTCCACCACGCCAGTCACGTCCACGTCCATGATCATCAAACGTTGAAACTTCACTGTGGGCTTGAGCTGCTCTGCTGCAGGCTGCAGGCGGAGAGAGACTGAGTGACTGACTGAGTAGTTTTGGGAAGGGATCCCAAATTGGGCATATATTAATGTTTGATAATAATTGTCTACCTTACTTGTGTAAGGGGACAAGGTCTAAAAATGCAAGGGTATATAAAAATGCACAATATTAATGTTTCTATGTAACTGGTAAAACGGTTTAACAGTACTTATGATTTACAAAAAAAAATGTAAAAAAAAAACTAAAAAATAATATGTCGCAAGTTTGCAGCTCTTCTATTAAATTTAGAGAACCCTGTGAGCTGAGGAGCTCATCTCACAATCACAACATTGTCACCTCGGCCGTTCCCCTTGCCTGGCCTCGACTCCTCCCCGTGCCCCGCGTTCCTCTCCGAGGTCCCTTTTGAGGATGTCTTCTGCTGCCTCTGCCCTGCCCAAGCTGCTCGCCCAGAGGTCGTTGATGCTCTGCAGGGTTCTGCCCAGATTCCACTCGCCGATCTCCACACCATCCGTCTCGGACAACCCGCTGCACAAGCTATCCAAGGAGAAGACCACGGGGGTCAGGGTGCCAATCTACGTCTACAATGACTTCCTGAAGAGGGTAAGAAGATTATATAAGGCCATACCGAACAAATGCCTCATGTTTTATACATTTCTTTTCAGTTCTTCAAGGAGGAGCATGACCTTCTAGCCTACGTGCCCGAAGATAACGTCAAAACCGGCGACACTGTCATCATCCGCAAGATGGCCAAACCCATGGGCAAGGACGTCCACTACCAAGTGGAGCAGGTCGTGTCCAGACTAGGCGACAACAGGGATCCCTTCACCGGGGAGCCGGTCTCCGTCACCGAGTACCGCAGCCACGTCGCAGAGGTGAACAAGTGGCACGGCGGCCGCGCTGACGGTCAAGATGAGGGATTCGACTACGATAAGGCGCCAGAGCGGGGCTGGCAGGAGGGAAAGAAGGACTTCTCCGACAAGGCCACGTACAATAAGTGGCACGTGTTCAAGAAAAAGTCCGCTAAAGACGACTATGGACTGCAGACGTGAAAATGTTTATTTCTCATATTAATTATTCATTCTTACTCTTGGGGGTCTGTTCCGCGATCTCTTGTATAAGCGGAAACCCAACATAATAAACACAGTATATGTAGCGCACATAAGCCTCTAATACGATTAAATGCACGTTTTAAGCGTCGTCCTCTTCCATGAGCGAATCCTCATCCTGCATGAACTCTTTTTCCAACTCCTCCCCGAGCATGGTCAGCTCGTCGCCGTCTTCATCGCTGTCGTCGAGGCCGTCATCAGAATCCTCCGAGTCGTCGTCATCTACGGCCTCTTCATTTCCCTCGCTCCTTCTCCGCTTCCGTGGGTTGCTCCTCTTGCCCCGCAGCCACCCTTTGGGCACCTCCATGCCTCCGAGGCTCTCATCGGACGAGCTCTCTGCGCTGCTCACCTCCGACTTTTGCTTCTTCTCCCGCTTCCGCTTCGCCTCCTTGCTCTCTCCAATCTCATCCTCGCTGCTGCTATCTTCGGAGGTGAGGACCTCGTCGACCTCCTTCTCGAGGTCTCCCATGTCATCCGTGGACAGAGCGAGCATGGGATTGTTGCTCTCTTGTAGGAAGGCGGCAGGGCTGGTGGACGAGGATGGTCCGGGCAGGTTTAGCGACATGGCGCACCGCTCAGCAAATGCGATCTCTGGGCTGGAGCAGTGGGCTGGGGCTTTTAGGGTCACCTTGGCGGTCTTGGAAAGCGGGAATAGGGACTCCTCCGTGTGTTCCCACCGCTCAGCGCAGGACCACAGCCAGTTGGGGGTGACGATGTAAAGACCCGCCATACGTTTGGCCTCGTTAACCTTGGCAGTGCCTAGTCGGGCTGCTATCACGTGAGTCTGGAATTGATACAATACTTTCAAACATACGAACAAGAAATTAAACAAAATTTTACAAAATTACCGTTTTCTCCTCTCCTTCTCTGACAAGATTCTCTTGAACGTTTGCTCCCAGTGTCCTGGCCACCATGTAGGCCCTGGACCTCTTGAGCGGAATGTGAGTGGGCACGACGCCGCTAAAGAGCACATGGCAGCCCTGAAGGACCTTCCGCTTCACGTACGGGATGACGGTGTTCAGATTCGGCACTTGCTCTCCCTTCTCCTCCTCAGTCTCCGAGCCCTTCTTCTCCTGCATCTGGTCGTAGAGGTCGTAGTATGCCTTGTGAACCGTCTTTAGCACGTCCTCCAGGTATAGCAGGTAATCGTCTGTGTCCTCCACTTGCTGTTCCTTGGCCTCCTTCTCCTTCTCACCGGACTCTGACTCGTCCGAATCTTTCTTCTCCTCATCATCGTCATCGTCTTCGCCCTCATCCACCTTGTCACTGTCTTCGTCGTCGCTGATGTTGAGGTCGTCGGCCACGGTGCTTTCCTTCGTCTTGTCCTCCGATTTCTCTTTGCTCCCATCCGTGCTCTCCTTCTTCTCCTTCTCCTTCTCTTTCACTTTTGGCTTTGGCTTCACGAATGTGGGCTTCTTGCCCTTCTCCTTCTTCTCTGGCTGCTTGTCTTTGGCTCCAGGAGGTGCGTTGATGTCACCGGTGTTCTTGAAGTAGTTGTACGGCTTGACGTGGACCAGGTTAGGGGCAAAGTTCCAGACGTCCTCGCGGTCGTCGATGATGCAGACCATATGGTCGCCGCAGGGGAACAGAGATCTGCAATATGAAACAGTTTAAGGATTTTGTTTACAAATACAACATTTCTGTTAATTACGAGAGGTTTGCGGTCTTTGATCTGGGGTCAAAGCACTCGTCCCTGGAGAGAATCCTGTGCGAGAAGAACTTCTTCCTGCAGTCCAGGATTTCTGCGATCACATGCGCGTACATACGCGCGCCAAAGGTAACGATGTGCAGCTCGTACAACTTGCTGATGGCCTCCAGAAAAGCCTCGGTGCCGGGGCGGACCCTTGTGTGGTACCACGGCCCGCGCTGGCCATTCAGCTGGAAGTGGTGCACGTCCTTCATGCCGGCTGGCACATCTTCGTGCGTCGTGTGAATCAATGTCTGGTCCAGGTCCACCAGTAGGACCAGCTTCCTGTGCTTGAGCAGTCTTGCCTCGTCCTCCTTGCCTAGGTTAACGGCCTCGTCGTTGCTCACTTTCAGCTCCGGGATGCTGTGCACCATCGAGATGCGTGCAGCAGCGGCGGCACCTTTAGCCGCGGATTGCTGCTGAGGTTTGTTCTGTGCGGCCGTTGGTGGCGCCATCGTCTCATCCTTCCTGAGATCGGCGCCGCAGTCGGCGCACATGTCCTTCATGACGGTGTTGTGCGGGCAGTCGCTGGACAGGGACAGGAGCTCATCTCTGAAAACAGGAAAATTGCTGTGGTCATGCAAGTCCGTTTACATTTGAATCGCTTCTTCTTCTTACCCTGGCTTAATGACGTCGCCCTTCTTGATCTTGATGGCGACCACCTTTGCGCCCTTGTCCGCCTTGACCCTGACCACCTTGGCCTCGCTGCCCTCCTCCGTGGCCATGATGACGAGCTGCCCCTTGTTGACCCAGCCGCCGGCGCGCACGCGGACCGCGCTCACCACGGACGGAGTCGAGCCGCTGAACGACAGCGGCCACGTCGACATGGCGCAGTATGGGATGGCGAGATTGGTCAAGGACTACTGGTTGGAGAAGGTGAACCACCGGCACAGACAAGATCGTAGAGTTTTCGCCGAAGCCGCGAAGTTGTTTATGAGGGAAGACAAAAAGGAAAAAAGCAAACAAAAGGAAAATGGAATATAGAGTTTTTGCAAACATAAATGAACTAAAAACTAAAATGATAATGTATCAGAAAAGCAAATACGGTCACTTCTTTTACCGAGGTTCAAAGACAAAGGAACATTTTCATTATTGTAGCAGTCCATTTGCATTAATCGTCGAATAAAAACTCTCGTCCCTTGGCCAGATTAGAGCCGCTGAGGGCTGAGGCTGAGGATTGCCATTGAATCGCGAAACCTCCTCCACTGAGGCATCCCATCATAACAAAGCGCTTGTCAAATTTGTTGGAAAAAGACCGACTGCGGAGAGGCCTTCAAGGCTCAAGTAGGCGTTTCCCAGAGGGTCACCATGCACAACCAGAGTCAGAAGGTCTTACCTGTGACAATCCCAATGAGGTCTGTCCCCTTGCCTGACGGGGCGTGGCACCCACTCAGGCAGACTAACGAGGACAAGGGCGAGGCCAAGGCCAAGGAGGAGCAGAGCAAGGGCAACGAGAGGAAGCAGAACAAAGGTCAGCCTTTAAAGTTGAAATAGAAAGGTGAAGACATTCACAACCAAGCCCTCAATTTCAGTTCCTGCAAAGGTCACTCCAAAGAGCGCCTCCCCAAAGCCCTTCATCGACCCTCTGTCTCAGATGCTCGCCTCAGATGAGACCCTTCCGACGGACCCCGCCCTCCCCGACGGCAGCCACGCCCTCATGCTGCTGCAGGACGAGCCCGTCTCCGGACCGATGGCAGAGGCAGAGGAGCGATGGCGGAACTTGGCTACGGAGGCTTCGCTCGCCGGTGCCACATTCATGGGCAAGGTACGGGTGCCTGAACCGCTTCACTTTCTCATGGAGAGTCTGCAGCTGGTGGAGGCGGCTGGGGCGCAGAGGGCCAGGCTCGATCTCTTGGAGGGCAGGCAGGCGGAGTACGACCCGGAAAGGGACGGGCTGGGGCATGCCGACATGGTCAACTTTGTGGAGCTGGTCAACAATCAGCTGGCCAAGCATTGGAAGGACGACAAGCGAGTGGCAGTGGTGAGGCTGACGATTCAGATGGTCAAGATGCTGGCGGAACCAGGTAATGGGGATTTCCTTTAGCAAAGAGATTTTGCTCAATGCTTATTGTTTTATTTCAGAGAATGAGACCTTAAAGTATTATCCTTGTCTATTCTTCATGATTTCCGATCTAGTCAGTTACTTTGGTCAACTGGTTTACGACAGATTAGGTAAGTCAATGGTTTTTAAGAGTTATATGCTAATAATGCCTCATGCTTACCTTGCAGTTTCCAAGTGTCCAGGATTGAAAGTCAATTTTACCCACAATGATGTCAGTGAAGAAGCCCAAGAACTGGCGAAAAACTGGCTCATGAAAATAGTATCAATTAGAGGTAATTTAAATCCGACTTAATGACGTGGATATTAAATATATGTTTACATATACTTAATTCCAGAACTTGTGCCACGCATCTACCTCGAAACCGCTTTCCTTAAGTGCTACCGGTTCTTAAACGAGCCTGAGCAGAGCTACACCTCCATCCTGGAACGCCTCACTCTGTCCATCCGAGGAATCGCAGACCCGCTCGTGGCTGCCTACGCCAGAACGTTCCTCGTGAGAATGGCGGAACAGGCGTTAGGATCGCTTGACCCTAAAGTCCCTCACAGGGTGGCCAGGCAGAACTACGAGGAGTTCTTGAACCTTTACAAGTATCAGCACGGGACGACAGAAGCACAGCAGGCAGATGAGGTTGTGTCTACGTCTCCGACTCGCCTTCCAAAGAGCTTGCACGGTTACAAGATCACTGACTACCTCCTGCTATTCTCCCCTTGCATCCGCTGGCTGCTGCACGGCCAGCAGTTTGGGCTTGCGACAGCCGATCAGAAGGACGCCGTCATCAAGCGCTGCATCAACGAGGTGGATAACGCCCGCCACGCAGCCATGATCTACGAGCACCTACTGGGCGCCGCCAGTCCTGGGCTCATTCTGGACCAGATCAACCACTTGACCCATCTAGTGTCCAAGTGCTGCCGCGGTGCAGTGAACGGCGCCGAGTACCCGTCTCACCTACTTGTGTTGCAGTTTGGCCGGACTGTGCTGACCGGCCAAGTGGAGCTCACCCGTCCGCAGCGGAACAACGTCCTCTCTACCACGTGGAAAGTCGTGCTCGAGATTGAGGACAGCTGTGCGTTCCTCGATTGTGCGGTCATCTGGATCGAGTTTGCTGCGCAGCATTTCTCCGCCAAGGAAGTTGACGCCCTGCTGGCGGATATTGTCACAAAGCTGGGTTCGTCCAAGAAGACGGCGCTCCTGCCGGATCTGATCGTGTCGCGGCTGGACGAGTGTTTACTTGGAAGGAAGTCTAGCAAGCCGAAAAAAAACAGCTCCAACAGTATCCTACAGATCCTCACAACCGTTCTGTTCGACTCCCCGTTCGAGCTCCTCTCGACCCTGTCTCTGCCGAGCTTTCTCCCAATATTTGAGCTCATGGATCCGAGCGAGAAGGAGTCTCTCTCGAAGGAGATCCTGGAGCGGGTGGAGAGGGAGCGGAGGAAGGCCTCGAGTGGAATGGCAGTCAAGGACTCGGCTTCCATTGGCGTGTTGGGACATCTTTGTCAAGTGCTGGCAAACTCGGTGACTGCTTTAACAATTGAAGGTGAGTGAGTACTAAATTGCCCTTTTGCATTGTAGTAATGGGCATAATTTATAGATGATCGGAGGCAGATCTCTCAAATGATCTGCAGCATTCTATTCATGCTTGACTTTGGCAAGGACTTTGGCGGCCAGTTGCAGTTTCTGAGCGAAAGTCGGTCCAAATTCTTCCAACTGGATCTGGTGCAACAGCAACTTGTTCATCGGGCCCTGCTCATGATCACAGTAGCGCATGAGGCTAAAATCGACACTGAGTTTCTGAAGGTAAATTCTAAATTGATAAGGATTTTTTCATAAAACATATATAATTATATAATCTTTTAGGCTGGGCTAGCATTCATCTCTGTAAGCATTGGCGCTTTGAAGGATCCAATACTCCGTCTGAAGTTGTTTTGCCTGGCCACTCAAGTGGCATATCTCTGTCAATGCCCAAGCCAGGCAGATGCATTCCTAGAAGAAGCCTTCATACTGGTCGCTTCAACTGGACAATCCATTATGGTAAATACATGCTTATATTGCATTGAAAGGTAATTTTAAAAAAATAAGCTATTTAGCATGGAGTCCTTAAACCAAGATCCTTCATGGAGTCCCGTCTTTGCGAGTCGTGTCGCTTCCTCGTCAGCCTCCTTCTCCTCGTCCCCGATGCAGACGGACAACCGCTCGCTGTGTTTACACGCGGAGTCCAGATCATGAAGGAGAGCTTCGCGCAGGAGTCCGATAAGCGGGTGTCTATTTTAATCGATGTCATCTCCGCTCTAAATGCATTCCAAAGGAGAAAGATCCCAATTTCAATTGGTAAAAGAGGTTAATTTGAGTCAGATTTGCAAATAAGAGTCTTTTTATTTCAGATGGTCATGATGCAAATGACGTTCTTTACTACGGAAGTGAAGTTTTTCGGTTAAAAATGGTGGAAATGTGTGAGCATGTTTCGGAGGAAGTCTTCAAATCCGTGGCTGCCTTAAGTGTCCAAATGTCGATTTCTGAGAAGCAACTTGATGCACTTTTTTTTCGATTGGAGAGAGCATTGCGGACATCACCCGTGCACAGTGAAAAGATGGAAGGGATATTGAATCAGTTGGTTAATTTAAAGAATATGAAACGCTAGTCAAAATATATATGAATATTCAAAGGCAGATATCCAGCTCGAAATATCTCTGGATCTTCTTTCCTGGGCGAAGCTTCAAAGAACATCATATCCTTTATGAATAACTTATGATGATAATGTGACTGACGGAAAAATCGGAATTTTGTTTATTCCTCTCCAAAATATATTTCAATAAAATTAAGTCTGAACTTTTCTGCCTTCAATCTGCAAATAGTATTTCCGTTTTTAGAACATTTTCATAGATCAATAAGTTAAGTTGGTTGGCATTCTTTAAGGCTCCAGCTTTTCTATGCTACGTTCGTAAAATGAGGCTTGTCCTTGGCCACGAGCTCGGCGAGGATCCCATCGATGTCCTTGTGCTCCTCCTGGTTGAACCTCTCCGCCCAGCTCTTCATCATCCCCTCCACGGTGGCGTCGTACATCTCTAGCCTGAGCTTTTCGTCCTGCAAGATGGTGTTGCCCTGGACCAGGATCTTCCTGGGGACCTTCCTTGCCACCACGATGTCCCTCCAGAGAGCGAACGGGTGAGCGCCGTCGTCGCGGACCTCACTGAAATGGTCATACATGGACTTGGCGGCCTCCAAGTCCCCGGTCGACTTGTACACTTGGAGTTTAGCGAGGAAGTCGCCAATCGCGGGCTTGCCCACAGACTCCAGCTTGGACCTATCCATAGACAGCAACAGGTCGGGCTTGCCGTCTTCGCCCTTCACCTCCTTCAGGGTGACGAATCCCTGGCCGGCCTCGAGCAGCACGTGGAGTATCACATAGCGCGCCTGGCTGTGGGCCTGCTTCCACTCCTTGGTTCCCGGGCTGTACATCTCCACGCCCTTGACGGCCGCGTGCAGCAGACTCAGCCAGTTCACGTAGATGATGTCGTCCTGCACGGCTGGGTCGGAATGCTCAAACACGGCAACAATGTCCTTGAAGGTGCTGAGGTAGAGACCCACGCATTCGGCGCGGCACTCTTCGTAGCTCGATCCCAACGAGGTGAACTTGGAATCATAGGTCTCGCCCAAGTCGTAGAACTTGGCCACGGGCTGCTTGGTTAGCGGGTCAACGGTGTCTTCGGGGAAGTTCTTCTTGCCTTCGGCGTCCACATTGAACAACTTGCCGGAGCCGTGTCCGAGTAGCTCGTGCAGTCCGACCTGGACTTCAAACGACGGCACGCGGTACTTTTCGAAGAGGTCGTGGTCGGCCTTAGTAACGAAGGACGTCTGCTTGTCTGACTTGTAAGACGAGGCAATGACGTTACCCAGGTTCACGTTCTTAAAGCCTTCGCTCTGCCGAATCTCATCATCTGAAATGGGGAAGAAATGATTATCAAATCGCCAGAACTCAAAACAAACTCAACGGTCTTACAGTTGGGAATGTTGATACCAGCGGGCACTCCAGAACCAGCAAAGGCTAGGACGTCCAGAGAGGTGAAATCGGGCCTGAGGAACGTATCCTTCTCAAACGCCTTGGGCCACGGCAGCCTAGGCAGGTACTCCTCGGCATTCTCCACCAGCTGCCCGAACTTCCTGGACTGCGCTTTGTTCACCATGGCGACAAAGCCCTCGAACTCTCCACGCATACCCACGGGGTCGCGATACGTCTCGATGAAGCCAATGTATGTCTCCACAAACGGACCCTTGTTCCTTATCCAGTAGCGGCTGCCGTCCTTGTGCTCGTCCAGATTTCCCTCGGAGAACGACTTGGCGTAATGCGACAGCATCTCGCGCTCGTTCTCATTGGCAGCATGCTCCTTGGCCTTGCTCAGGTTCTCACAAACGAGCGTCATTAGGCGACCGTAGTCCCCAGAGGTCACAGCGAACTTGGCGTCTTCAAAGTCGTGTTCAGTCAAGAGAGCGTCCTTTGCAGCGGCATTGCGGATCTCGAATCTATCCTTGCCGTCAGCGTCCGTAGTCTTAAACAGCCTGTTGATGTAACCCTCCAGCTTGGCGTGCTTGAAGAAGCGGTTGACCTTGTCGGAGTCCTCCTGAGTGATGTTGTCACTGTGGTACGTGGTGACGCCCTTCTGTCCCAGGCCGAGCTGAGCCTGTCGGTCGGTGAGCGAAAAGGTGCGCTCCTTACAGTCGGCCCAGATGGAATCCAGGCCTACGGAGTCATCAGCGTAAGCCTTGGAAGACTTAATGATGGCCTCCATGGCTTCTTCGGTAAGGTTAGGCAGGATCTTGCTGTCGCCAAAGCCTTTGTAGTTGCCCATGTTGGCAAAGACACCGGAGCCGTAGACGAGGAATGCTTTGAAGTCGACTTCGGACACCCCCGCGGCTAAGGCTCTGGCCTTCAGCTCTTCAGTGGTCTCCGCCGTATTGAGCCGCTGCAGGATGCGGTAGATCTGAGGCGACTCGGGCGAGGTCTGCACCAGCACTGCCAGTCCTCCGAAGTAGGACGCTCTGGCGATGTAATGTGCGTAGAGCTGCTGCTGCGGGGTGAGCGCCCGGAAGGCCTCGGCGGCGTCCAGAGCCACCAACGGCTGTTCATTGGGCAGAGTGAAGAGAGACTTTTGCGGCGCCATTCTCGGGGTGGAAGAGCACGTATGGAAACTGAAAGAGGGAGGAGGCAGTGTTAGCGACGTAATGTATAAAAGGACGCTGTAGAAAGTGTTAGTGAGGCAGTCTGGCGTCGGTGCTTCTTCACCTGGAAGACTGCGCATGTGACATAAGCCACGATGTGGGCGTGGCGGGAGGAGTGGCTGCACAAGAGAGGGAGCTGAGACTGAGCGGCGGCCGTATTTTCCGCCCTGACTGCCCACCGAGGGCGTGTCCGGCCGCGGCCGCCGATGACGCGAGCGCAGACTGGCGCAGACTGAGCGACGATGACAGGAGGAGCGACGCCCGCAAAGCGCCCAGGGCGGGAGGGCACGGCATGGCAGACGCAGACGCAGACACGGACCGAACGGACCCCTAAACACCTCTCCGGCCGGTCAAGACAGGAGGCGACACAACTCACACGAGTAGGACAACACTTACTTCAGGCACAAGTCGGGGAGAAAGTTGAGAACCAGGGCCGAGGAGACGGGGTTCAATGTTGTGAAGCGGACAAGAGATGAAGGGCTGACAGTAGAATAAGAATGAAGAATGCCAAGCTTGTCACATACGCATATTTTTATTATTCATATTATTGCATCCATGAACATGCCTTTAAGTTTAAATAGGGCAAATAACCAATAGATGTAAATACTGAATAGTTTTCTTTTCATATTAATATGAAAATGTTTCAGTCTTTCAGAAAATATGCGGTGGAAATTATTGTATTAATTCCTTGTTCCTATACCGTTCATCTGTCGACCCTTGCACTTTCCCTGCATGAGATGAGTCGGCTTTTTCGCTGAGCGACTGAGGCATAAAAAAGAGAGAGATAGGAAGAGAACTCAGGCAAATAACGGAACTTATTGACGGAACTCACGCAACCTCCAAACCTGTTTTCAGGCAACTGCACAAAAGGCGCATACATGCACTGCCTTAAGTTATTAAATCGACGGATGTAGAACTTACGTAATGTCACCTCCGGCCTCCGTTTGCTCACATACTGCATGCACAATGCAAGCTGGCTTTGTTTTGAACGCAGGGGAGTTTTAGTGCTCCATCGCATCGCCAAGTTTATTATCAATATGTGCCGTAGCAACAAAAGTGTCTGACCTTTCTGGGCCATATGCACTTTATCAAGACACGAAAGAGCCTCCATTGAGTCCATTCGTAGTACGAAGACTCATTTTTTGTGAAATTAGCTATTACAGACAAAGAAAAAGTGCAAAAAAAATATCCCGTTTCCTTCCTCAGCTCCATTTTGAGTACTTTTCCCCTTTTCGGTTTTTCAAACCTGTTCCACTCAGCCACTCTGCCCTCGATCATAACAAAGCATTGAACTCAGGCCTCATGTCATCGGCTGCTGCGAGATTGACGGCGAGCTGAGCACGAGATTAAAAAACGTCACCCGTGCAAGAAGAAACTTCAAGAAAGAACCAGCGCAAGAAAAAGTCCACTTGCCGCGAACAAGTGCGCGTCCAACTCGCTCGCTCGCGGCTTCTCTCTCGACCGCGTGACCCCGCAACGCAGCAGCTGACATCGCCATGGCATCCATGCCAAGGACGCCCTTGATCCAGGGTCGCCCCAGAGGGTGAGGTCGAGATGCGCTCAGAAGCATCACCTGTATTCTCGTTTTTAGCAATTATGGCTCCCTGCAAGGCCCGTCCGCCTCTGGGCAGGACGGCGGAAACCCGCTCTTGCCTCCCGGACAGCAGGACAGCGGATCAAACACCCCGCGTCGCACCGGCCGCCGGCGCCGCCTTCTCTCCGAGCAGCACGGGCCGCCCCCAGTGCGCGTCTCCGTGCCATCGCCGTCCAACACCGACCGCATGTCGCTGGGCGGATCCTCAGACCTGGGCAGGCGCCAGCACGGACCCCGCCGTAACAGACTCCTGTCCGGTTCTGAGATCATGGACTCGCTGGAGCGGTTCAACCGGCGCACCATCAGCACGGCGTCGATGCACTCGCATGAGATCCAGGCTGAGGTGGAGTCGTTACTGGGCGGGGCAGACGCGTCGCACTTGCTGGAGGACGACGTTATTGAGGAAGAGGATAGTACGTAAACAAACGCGGGGTAAAGTTGCTCTTTGTTAACCCTTTCCTCCTTACAGATGCCTCCACTGCCGGCAGCCTGGAAGAGCAAGATTGCAGCCGTGACTCTGACACCGCCATCAGCAACTTTGAGACCATCATCCACCTGCTGAAGGGGAACATTGGCATCGGCGTGCTCACTCTCCCCATGGCCATCAAGAACTCGGGACTGATGCTGGGCACCGTCGGACTCATCGTCATTGCGGTCATTTGCGTCTTCTGCATGAGAATTCTGGTGGGCGCGGCAAACAAGGTAATTAACTAACAATAAAGCTCCCCGTCGCTGTTCTAACTGATATGATGCGCATACTTTCAGGCAGTGCATAAGCGGACCGGCGTGACCTTCCTGGACTACGCGGACACTGCAGAGGCGTGCTTCAACGACGCCGGCGGTGTCTGGGCCAAGTGCGCCAAGTTCATGTCCAAGCTGGTGAACACGTTCCTCATCCTCACGCAGGTCGGCTCCAACGCCGTCTACGTCCTATTCATTGCCGAGAACATTCGACCGGTGAGCGGGACACAAAATATCGATCTCATTATTACACGTCTGACGTGTGTCGTCTTTTCAGATATTCGTTCAGAACGCTGGGGAGACGTTTAAAGATCTCAATTATCGAATCTACATCCTGATGGTGCTTCCTCCAATGCTGGCCATGTGCTGCATTAGAAACCTGAGGTGAAGTTCGAGAACTAATTACTTTTACCCTTCATAACCGGCTTCTGTCGTTAGGTACCTCTCTCCGTTCTCCATCCTCGCCAATATCATCCAGTTTCTGGGTTTGGGCATCATCTTCTACTACCTGTTCTCCAGCCCGCTGCCCAACTCTCACTCCGTGCCGTGGGTGGCCGACTCGGACCGGCTGCCGCTCTTCTTTGGAACGGCAATTTTTGCTATTGAAGGAATCTGTGTGGTACGTCAACTGCGTTTGCATAACCGCTCCTAGACTAAACGAAACTGATTATATGTTACCCTACTTCCGATAATCCGTCTGCCAACCCCGTGCATTTATTTTTCTTTCCTCTTCAAGGTGCTCCCCATCGAGAATCAGATGCGCCACCCCAAGGACATGCTCCGCTGGAACGGCGTCCTCAACACGTCCATGATCCTCATCGTGTGTCTCTACATCGGCGTCGGCTTCTACGGCTACCTCGTCTACGGGGAGAGCATTGAGAGCACGATCACGCTCAATCTGCCCTCGGAGGACATGTATGATCGTCATCCTCCTTCATTCATCATGTTTAAATAAACATATCTTCTTTTCCAGCCTTGCACAGGTGACTCAGGCGCTGTTCTCGTTGGCCATCTTCTTCTCGTACGCGCTGCAGTTCTACGTGCTCATGGAGATCGTCGGGCCCAACATCCTCCGGCCGCGCATGCCCAACGCATCTGAGCGCGTCTACTCCGCCGCCGAATACGCCACCAGGGTCGCCATCAACATCGTGACATGTGAGTCCGTCCGTCTGTCTGTTGAGTCTAGTCCTTCGTGCTCATTGTCTTTGATTGCTCGAGTTGGATCACGAATGATGTGTCTGGAGAGTGTGTGAGGGGATGAAACATCATTAATTCCTTTTCTTACGGGAGGAGAAAGCAGTTCCTATACGGAACTAAATAATATTACTCAATGTTTCTAACCTGCTCAATAAGCATGAAAAGGAAGTATCGTCGCAGCAGAAAATTTTCTCTGGTCGCAGTAGGTTGTACTATATTTTCTAGTTTAACGTTTATTCATCAATATTGGAAGTCCTGTAATGAGCAAAGATAGTAGAGAGTGAAAACGTGCCCTCCTCCACTCGTTCAACAAAAGACTGGATGAGAAAATGAGAATCCGAGCTTGAATGTGACACATGACGACAAAGAAGATTATTCTCCTGGTGGTCATCTTTGTAGATCAATGGTGTTGAACACGGAAGTAGCGAAATCAAGGTCGGAGAATGTTATTCGCAATATACTCTGTGTGCATGTGAAGGCTAAATGGGAAATTTGTATTGGGGGAAGCGGAGGAGAGGTTATAATAAAGAGAGCTCTGTTTGCTGGGTGCACTACGGAGACTTCTACAAAGTCGTCTCATGACTAAAGGCTGTTCGCCAATGAAAGAAATGATGCTGCTGCTGCAGAGCGAAACTACTTTTCTCGACTCGTTCTACGGCTTCTAGTTAATACTTTATGGGGACTGAGCAGCTTTTTCTTAGCATGCTTAGCACACTTATATTGAATTTGATTATGTTGTACATACGTTTTGACATGATTATGATTTGTTTTGCTTATTATTTATCATTTTAGACTTCTAATAGTACGCACAAAAAGGTTAACTCTGATCTCTGACTGCGGTTCAGGATTGAGTATTTCCGACCGATTCTTATTTTTAACTTCTTCCACTCGTGTGGTTAGCCAGAAGAGCCTCCAGAGGTTTGGTAAGGAAGGAAAAGGAGAAAGTAGAGAGAGCAAGAAGTTCATCTTAATTAGGCCTGAAAGTCTAGTCGACCTCGCACTGCAAAAGACGGATGTCATAAAATTGAAGTACCTCTAATGTTGTAATTTCTCTTTTTCAGTCCTTCTCGCAGCTGCCGTGCCATGGCTGGACCTGGTCGTGTCCCTGCTCGGCGCGGTTAAGATGTCCACCCTGGCCATCATGGCGCCCGCGCTCATCGACTCCGCGTGCCACGTGGCGGCCGCGCGCGACCCCGCCGGACCCGGGTTCACGTCCAAGACGCGCATGCGCCTCGCACGCAACACGTGCATCTTCCTCTTCGGGCTGTTCGGCATGGTCATGGGCACGTACGTCAGCATGCTGAACATCATCAACAACTTTAAGAATGATGGTTAGGTGGAGAAGGATCTGCTGAGACATTATTGTTAGTAAATATAATACGCAATGCAACGACTGCTTTCAAGAGAAGTAAGTGGATTAATTTTCATGTCAGACGCTCCCGTAACTAATGACGGAATATATGCTTAAAGAAGAAACTTGAAAGAGTACTTATGTGGCGGGGGATGTGCATTTAAAGACCAAGGATTATGTATATTATATAATCGTTGGATATGACTGAAAGATCTGAAGAAAATTATTTGAATAAATGAATTAATAAAACAGCAATAAACATTCTTATTCCTATCTCCGATTCATATATTTTTTCCCCTGTGCAGTTGAAAATGTGATTGAATTGTTTATAACGACTGTTTTACCTCTTCATTAAGAAATGTGAAGTAAAACAGAAGCCGCGTATGACTTGTCCGTTTTATAAACGATCGTGAGAGCAATTTCATACTTGGCCATTTCAAGTTCAACAGCGACTAATAACGGGTGGTAAAATCTACCGCTGTCTTCGTTTTTGTTCTCGTGTGAGGTGTTTATACGCACGATAGATGTCCGTCAAGCTGCAGAGGATCGGCAAAGAACTAGACTTTCAAAAACTAAACACTTGAGAGCTGCTCCGTTGGGAGTAGTAGAGGTTATCTGATAGATTATCAAGTTGAGCAATCAAAACAATATTGATAAACAAATGTATGAAACAGCAGCAGAAGAGTTGTTATACAGCGTTCACCTTCTTGAGCTAGCGAGCGTCTCTCTCTCCTTTTCTCTTCGTCTTCTTCTTCGACGGACTGAAAAGGTGAAAGCTTCTTCTTTTACTTTGTGCGGTGGCGTGACACAGAAGTGTTAATGATAATAATAGAGACGATGTGCTAAATTCATGTTGAAAAACTTTTAAGAGTTTAGTATGGTGGACGGAAAAAGTGAAGTGATTTGAATTGAGAGACGTTTCAGTGTGTCAAGGTCAAATATTACTGCAGATAAAGTAAGCTAAGATTGGAAATGTAATAGGAGTTTGGACGAAAAAATATTGCTGAAATAGAATATTAACAGTTCACAATATATTTCACCTCTTATTTGTTTGGCCAATGCAAGTGGTGGCAATATTTTGCAGAGAACCTTGAAGTAAGATGACATTGAATGCACTTGATGGCACCCTTAATAATTGAAACGGACATTTACAGCTCATGAAAGTTTATCAATAATATAACTTAGTCTACACATAAGCATTGCAATAACTCCAGTTTAAGGTTAAAGCCATTTTGTGCCTCAATGCCCCAATTTAACTACAAGTAGAAGAAGATCTGTGAAAAAATCTTCCATTGGCCCCAATTCGCACCTTTCACGCAATCCTTCGTCCCATTTATTCATTCACGGCGGCGGAGGAGAAAGCACTTCAAAATATGGAATTTATTATGGAGGGACTTTTGTCGACGACGTGTGTATTAAAGATGTACGAGATGCGCGAGGAGAGGTGAACGAGGTTAAGGTTAACACGGAGGGCGAAACAAGAAATTTGTGGCATCATATGAAATATGTGTTGAGAGAAAATAGCTGAGTCGAGTCTATTGAGAAGGACTTGTTATGCATGAAACCACATCTTGTGACTTTTTGATGCCCTTTTTAGTACTCCCCATACATGTGTCAAAGAGTTCTTTGCTCGTCATCTTACACTTTCTTCTGCTTTTCCCGGACGACCGAGATATGTGCCTTTTTACGCCTGTATTCCATTTTACACCATACTGAGATAAGAAGAAAAAATGTCGTCAACAACTTACTTTCATGCAAGCAAATATGTGTTAACTGCCTTTATTATGAGTTACTTTAAGGTTCAAATGTGCTCAGAGGTTAAGCTTGATAAATATCCTTTTAATTACGTGTCTGGCTTTAAACTGTGTGCTACTTTGTATTCAGTCTGTATTTTGATATCAAAGTAATACTGCACAACGCATAAATTGCTGTACCTTGAATTCTGACTAAGAGAAATGTGGATTAGTTTGAGATTAGTATTCTTATGCAACGATGATGCACAACATTAATCATAATAATAGGTACCCCTGATGCTTAGAACGTAAACCATTTTCTTGATTATAAGCCCGGCGAACATAGGGTCAACCAAAGTTTTCTTGAAAATGAGTAGCATGCAGTAATAGTTAATCAGAGTGCATTTTTAGTCCTTGTTAAACCAGCCTGAATCCTTGAATTATGATCCTTCGTTGACGCAGATGGAATAATTCAGAATTCTTCTTCTTCTCAAAAGATTGCAAAGGGGGCTTCAAATCGAATTATAAAACGGCAGCAGGGAGTTCGGGACAAAGATGGGAATTCTCAAAAGAATATTAAAGAAAAAATAGGCCTTCAGATTGTGAATGGGGCCTGAAAAGAAGGAGAAAGGTGCAAAAATGTTCAGTCCGAACAATGTCCGTTAATACGTTTAACCTGCCCTTGATTACGATTCAGACTACGAGTGCAACAGCGATTCCTAGTTAATTTAGGAATTGGGGTCACGGTCCTTGTTGTCCCTTTTGTGCGCGCGTGGAGACAGAAGAAAATTGCTTTTTAGCATCGTGGGATCTGGGGAGGAAAAGAGGGTTAAGTTGTGTTGAGCTTTCCAAAGAACGGGAATATATTATGAGGGAATTATTAAGAGGCGCCAGTAGAACAATATGAGAATATTTAATTCCGGAATACCACAGATATGTTTAAAGCATGGAACCACGATATAAATGGAAATGCTCTAGATAACCGTGCAACGTGGTATAGGTAATTTTTAAATGCAGATTGGAGCTCAAGCATGTAGTATAATGTCAAAATCTCTAAGTACAAAGGCATGTGCTTATAGGTTGTACTTGACATTGCTTTGGCAATTTTATGTCTTTGTTTTTGGTCATCCGTATATATGGCTGCACTTTCTTGGTTGCTATATGTCAAGGAAAATGGAAAACTTTCTCCCAGAAAAGGCAAAGCTTCTAAGAATCTTTCCTGGTTGCATTATTTTATCCGTCAAATTTCTTAACTTTGCAGGAAAAACTGGGCCCAAAATGATGATGCTTCCAATTTAGAAATGTCGCGCTGATCATCGCCATCGAATTATGGACGGCAACAACAGTAGTAACCCCGTTCCGAACCTCGTCATTCCCGTGACAACTAGCAGCCCGTCGAGTCAAGGCAGTCTGGTGCGCGGTGTGGCAGTCGACCAGGTATATACACATGTCAACACCCTTGATTTCCATTTTGACATAATCATTTTAGAGCATGGAGAAACCTCAGGATTTCAACCTCCCGTCTCCCATCGCCGAGGACTCTGACGAGAGCGTGGATGGCGAGCATGATGACGAGACGCCGACGTTCGTGAACCCGCCGTCGGCACTAGAGGGAGTGCATCTGGGCGGTGAGCGTGGGCGACAGCGAGCGGCGTCGCATCATCACATTGGAGGTCCGCAGGGAAGGCATCCGAACCTGGCAGCAACGTTGCTTAGAAGAGGGTCGTCCGCGGCTCTGGTGCAAAGCGTAGACTCAGGTGCCAATCAGTCGTCGGCCCCATCGTCAAGAAGGGGAAGTACTCACCTCTCTGCAGTCCCCGGTCTAGGAGCCGCAGGAGGTCTCCCGCCTGCTGAGCCGCTCAGTAATCCGCGGAGAGGGTCGGCTACGGGGAGCTTTGGTCTACCCGTGCCCCCGGATTGGTTGCGTGCTCAGAGGCAAATGCATGCTGCGGAGAGACGGCAGTCGTCTTTTTCAGGTAGCTAATAGCTATTTTAAATTTAAACCATTATTATTTCTATAAAAATACATTGTTACAGGAGGTGGTACGGCTGCTACTTCCCCAAACAATGACCCTCCTCCTACTGCAGTGGAAACACATGTCTGGCCGAATCCTCCACCACCCGTCAACCCACATATTCAGGACGTACGGAAGACGAGCAGCACGAGTGCACAGAACAAGAATGATGCAGAGGTATAATTTTAAGCCGTTTAAGGCTGAATGGCCAAGAAATCACATCTGAAAATATTTTTAGCCTGTGGACACAGTCCCAGCCCAACAATTAACCCTGAGCAGCGGCACAAACGGCGGCGTCCACTGCAGCCCCAGCAGGTACTCGTTCGAGGACCGGGACAGCCCGCCAATGCAGGAGGACGTGGACCGGCAGCAGCTGTTGCGAAGGTCAGCTTCGAAGCCGCCGCCGTTCCATCGGCATGTATCCGAGTCTCCTCGGCCGCCACCTTCTGCGCTGATTCAGGTCAGTGACGATTGGACTAGTCGACTACGTTAATAACCCAACTAGCAAATTTGATGCAAAATATTAATATTATATTTTGAATAAACAATATATGTCTTTGACAAATGTATTGATTACCTTTTAGGAACCCGAGCGCGACGACCCCGAGAGCTCGACCTGCTTCAAAATCATGCGCTTCTTCAACCTGTCAGGTAGGAAAGCAAGATGCAAGGAAATGCATTTTCGGAAATGTCATTAGCATATCGATGAACGATTACAGGGAATATTTGAGCATCCTACAAGTGCTCATATTTGGCAGCTGTGCTGAATAGTGCCGACAAAAGGATTAGAAGATTATGCGGCGACAAGGTCGCATAGCTAAAAAGACCTAAAGACGTCTAGTGCTAATGAGAGAATGACCTTGCAAGCTTGAAGGTTACGAAATTAATTATAATATCAATAGTATCATAGAAATCACAGTTAGGAGGACAAGAGAGTCCTCAGTATTGCAGGTTAGTTTGTTTCAAATTCTTGGGTCTGGAGAGTCCGTACGATTGCAGAATCTCGTCCCAGTGCTCATCCGTCCACTTGACCTCCGGCGAGTAGCCGAAATCTCGTTTGGCCTCTTCGTACGAGAATGTGTGGGACACGCCAGTCTGAAATAAAGGGCAATGTGTTGTGAGTTCAGTGGCGTACAATGAGAGTATTCCTTTACCTTGTATACTTCGGTGGTTGTCAGTGCCCATGGTGGAAGCTGGAACGACTTCCCGAGCAGCTTGGATAACAAAGCGACAACCCAGGCAATGCACAACAGTAGGCCAATCGGGATTTCGGCTGAGGGCGGCCGCGCATCCCGCCCAAGCACGGCTGGGAAGAGCGGCTCCAGGAAGAAGAGCAAGTTGTTGACGGGGTTGCCCTCGCTGATGAAGTAGGCGTTGCCGCCGACACGCGCGCGCTCGGCCGGGTCGAGCAGCGCCTGCAGCGCCTTCACGTGCGCCTGAACGGCGTTGTCCCGGTGGACAAGGTCTTGCTTCGTCTCGTAGGCGAATCCGAACAAGACCATTCCGGACTTGACTTTCTCAATGGTGCGGGGGAGGTGGCGCTGCTCGTGGGGTCCGTAGATGCCGCTCAGTCTGAGCGAGCATGTGAACATCTCCTTGTGGTCGCCGACCGCCCTGCCGGACGCCGTGAGGGTGAGCTCCTCCGCGATCTGCTTCGTCCGCGAATAGTGGTCGGTGTGCTCGGAGAGTGCCGGCAGTGGCAGCAGCGCCTCCCGCCCGTGATAGATGGGTTGGCCGTGGTACACGACGTTGACTGTGCTGGTGAAGACGACGGCCTCGACGCAGGCGTCGGCGGCTGCGCGAAGGACGTTGCGCGTGCCCTGGAGGTTGACCCGTTCGACGACGTCTTCGTAGGCGGGGAGGTTGGAGGTGCCCGACATGCCGTACGAGGCCGTGTGGATGATGCCGACGACATTGTTGGATTGAAGAGTCGAACTGAAAATTTTTTATTGTATGTGTATCATTTTTTCATTCCTCTTAAGTTTAACTTCATTTAAAAGAGAGTTTTAATATGACTTATCCGTTAATCAGTACAAAACTGTACAACTAAAAACTCAATTAATTGCTCTTACCTAATGAGTTTATAATTTCCAATGTCCCCTTGCACAAACACAATATCCTCCTCCCTGAAGGAATCCTCTCCGTGCTTGGCCCTGTACGCGTCTGTCCACACCGCCAGCGGCTCGACCAGGTCATAGAGGATCACCTTGGTGGCCAGGATCCGCTCATTGCTGCTCTTGATCAGGTCCAGCGCGATGTGGTACCCGAGGTAGCCACCGCCTCCAGTGATCAACACGGCTACCATGGTGACAATTGAATTAAGAACAATAAAAAGTTAAAGAGATAACGTTTAAAATACCTGCAGTAGAACACATGTTGAAGAAGCCAATAACGGAAGACGTCAAAATTGCTTTATCTCTGTCGTGCTGCAAGCGTCGTTGCGTGCATGATCACTTCTAGACGCACATTTAAATTAGGTCTATCCATCCAATGTACGACGTGTATGTGATTATATATCCGAGTGGACACGGTCGAGTGCGCACTTGTGGAATAACGTCAGTCACCTGAACGATCATGAGATTTCTTTGTTATGGTGGAGGTTGCGGGGGAAAGGGTGGGAAAGATTGCGAAATAAGGAGATTTTCCGTTAAAAAACTCATGTTCTATGGTATTTTATCTCATTTTTCCTCAAAGTATTTTACGTGTACGTATTAGAAAAATGAACAGTGAATATATAAATGTTAAGGTTGTGTTAAGACGTAGAAGTAGCTATTTCATATTTACAAAGGGGTTGTTTTATTATAAGACATAATATCGACTATACTACAAAGTCGGTTTCACTCATTAGAACCTGGGTCCGATTATTAAAAAGCACAAAGCAACACCGTAAGGCTAAGGAGTTGCTTAGCAAATCATTTCAGCTTATGAGGAGGCTGTCTTCCGGCTAAATGACTTATGTATTTCCTTTTCACTTTTTATAATCGGACTCTTGCATAGATATAGAGGGTATCTATGGACTCTTGTATCTTAATTAAAAAATAGAGCTTTCGCCGGGAATGAATTAGAGTACTTTGGTTGCATCTTGCATGGTTGTGAATCAGCGTTACTTCCTAATGCAATGTTACTTATGTTAGACACTAAAAAGTCTACATACACTACCGGTACATCGTCCGTATCGATACCATACTCCTTTAAAGCGTTACTTATACTCCCAAATGCTAACTTTTACGAACTATCTGCAAACTACCTAGACTACAGAAAATATACTCGATTTATATATCCCTGCTCCATAACAGTGATTGCAAACACTACTGCATCATCAGTCGGCACGAGCTTCAAAATCAGGCACACCGAGAAGAAAAAGCTTTATTTTGTTCAACAGACTTTCAAAACACACAAGTCTCCAGAGAGAGGATTTGAAAAGTAAATTTCCCATTTGTTTGGATTCAATCGAAGAAGTCGTTTACGCTTTGTTTTCATTTTAAAAGAAAGCTTTGAGCGTTAGGATGACATAATATAGAGCATATGAACTCGCTCGCAGCGGCTCGCTCCCCTTCTTCCAGAGAGTGAAGTAGGTCATCATTGTCTTATTATTAATATAGAGCTCTGAATGACTTCGTTGTCTTGTCATGAGTCGTCGTGTACGAGGTCACAAAGATACGAATCTATGACATTAGCATGTCATGTGTAGTTGGTGGTGGTTGTAACGAGCAGATGATCGATGGACACAAGGCCGGCAGGGTTGACATTCTCTTAAGCACCGTGAACTAGAGTAGTTTTGTTTTTTACACTAGCTACGTTTCAAAATGGCAACCCTGAGATGACAAGGCCGATCATCTCTGCTTCTTCCTCTCCTGCAAGGACGTGTGTGTGTGCAGAAACAAACTTGGGATTAATTGCTCGCTCACTGATTTTAAGAAGGCCACTTCATTACTTCTTTTTTGCTGCTATCTCTTCATTGGGAATTTCCGTCACGGTGTTTTTGCCAGACAACTCTTTAAGCTCCTCACCGCTGGGCCTTTTAGTCTGGTGAAGGGTGAGACGCAAGAACGGTCAATCTATGCCCCAGGGGACGGACTGCTACGGAAAAAAGAGGCTGCTTCCCGGATGGAGTAAGATAGATACTCATAGGCTAGCAGCCTTCGCCCTCGGGCTATTTTCACTTCCTTATACGAATATCCGTTAATGGGTTGGATTTCGCATCTTTCTTGTTTTGTTTTTGTCTTACTTTCTTTGGCAATCAAAGCTCATTAGAAAGTTGTCGCACGCTTTAAAATTGGTTCTTTTTTCAAGGACTCTTACTTGTACAGTCGTGTATAGTGTATATGCGGAAGGGCCGGTTTTTGGATATGAAAACTTTTGCATCCCTGCTCAACTTGATGACGGATGAAATGGCCAAAAACAGTTCACACTCCGGGGGAAAAGTTCCCTCTCCTTTTTCGTCACCTCCTCTCGGTGTTTATTTGAATTTTACCGATAATAATGGACCTTGAAACTGTGGCGGTGACCTTCAAGTGGAAATCTGGAAAAGGTGCGCCTCGGAAATTGCTTTCAACTCTCTTCTTTCTTATTGGGGTTGCTGCCGTTGTCTTTTTCTTCCGGTGGCAGAGTGACAGCAAAGAGTATTTTTGCATATACGGACGGTTTTCCCAATGCCAAGGTCACTTTCAACTAACTATTGGACCATTTTCTTCCACAACTGTGTACTTACATTTCAGGCCCTGATGGTTCTGTCCAAACCCTTGCACTTTTTCTGATATATGTGACGAAACAGGACTTATCTTGCCTTGTCATAGACGCCAGAAAGTGCATAAAAGGGTCTTACAGCCGATATATAAGCAAGAAGAATGACGGAAATGTGGAGAGAGAGGCCTCTCGGAGGGCCAGAAGGAAGAATAAGAGTTAAGTGAAAGTTAGATGTCCTTACAATGCACTTTTTCTTTTCTTAGATAGGGTTGACATCTAAAATGGAGTCAAACCTCCTTAAATACGTACATATCTGTGATAATCTGTCGCATCATTGAATGACCCATTCCAAGAAGTTAGCCAGCGTCTCGTCAATTGTCTTGATATGACAAAAGCAGATCCAACAGTCGCCGACTGCATTCTTAATCTACAGAGTGACGCTTAAATTGCAACATACTTGCTGCCATTCATTTCATCCCGATGATTAGGAAGCTGATGATGATATCTCTCGTTTTGAAAATGCACGTGCGGATTTTGACGTGTGAAGGAGGAGCGATTACTCGCAATGAATGTCCCCGTTATTCAAAATCAAGAGCTTTCTCTTTTTACGATGTTTAGATGACGAGCTTGTTTTGATGAAGAATGTCAAAAAAGTGCCATCCGCTGAAAATGTGTTTTGTGTAGCATGAAAGTGTCACAACATGCACCTATAATGTGCTCAAGGTCGTTCTAATAGCTCAATTGTGTCCCCTGGGAGCAATGATTTGATGCTCTGAGACGACTTTCGATTAAATGCACTTTCACTTTCTCTATTAATCAAGGCAATGTGGATGCTTGAACATAGATAATTAATTATACTGCACAGGATACTTTCGCTTTTAAAATGGCAATTGTTAATTCAATGTGCCTCTCCAGACTGCGATATGAGAGAGTCCTTGGTATAAAAAGACTAATTTCATCAGTCGAAATTCTTTTCATTGGCATTGAAAACAGGGTTGACTAAAAAAGTTCCCCTACTTTAAACTGACCGTACTGTCATATTCATTCTCCTCTTCCTATCAGACAGCCCTGTCTACAAAGCGTGAAGGCTTATGAATACATTTCCCTTTTAGAAGACAAAAACTTATTTCTCATGAAGCGCATCATTTTTGTCCCCCAAAACTTTTTTTCTTCTGCAAATAAATAAACTTTGCGACATTTTTAAGGCCATGATGAAGGAGAAGGCTCATTTGTTTAAATTACTCCTTCTTTTGTTCTTCCCTCTCCAGACGTGGGAGTATTTTTCACATATGACGGATGAAATGATAATTAATTTGGGCGAAGAGTTGTTTACGCTGGTGACGACGTTTTGAAGGGTTTCAATCAGCGACGGAGGAGAAGAAGGTTTGTTTTGACGGAAGGAGGACTGACCGGGGGAAGAAATGCACAACTGCCGGTGCTGGATTTTGGAAGACTTTCTCACTACTTTAGACCCATTGTGTATCAATGTTAGGCTCTTATAAAGGCTGTAATTGTTCATGCAGTAAATCTTAAACCTCAGCCTAAAACCATGAATAGACCTTGAACGCTAACCCAAGTATGCACTTCTTCCTCCCAAGAAAAAACCCGGCTGCAACTGACACATCCCAAAGAATGTGAGTCCTTGAAAACCTGGAGGAACACTCCATTTTTAACCCTTCCATATGCCAATAATTACCACCAAGAATGAAGAAGTTGTTGCCGTTTGCATTTGTTGCCGGCGCTCTGCTTTCTCGTTTGCCGCCGCCGCGGCCTCCAAGTGCGGAAATAGGAGAAGGAGAAGAGGGAGAAATTCCTTCTCTTCTGTCTCTCTCGACTTTCATTTTCATCCGGGTTGCGCCCCCAAGCGGACATCAGATGTAATATAATTTGACAGATGATGAAGAAGAGAGAGAAAGAGTTGTGAG